>WUQG02415162.1:0-15812 GCA_011317285.2 Androctonus mauritanicus | reverse complement strand
CTAAACATAACGAAATCATTTTTTTAATGTAAATTTTTAATGATTTATGAAATTTTTAATAATTAACTGGGAATAGTGATAGATAAAACGAAAATATTGCTGGAAATAATGCAAATAAATATAGCGTTAATAAACTTACATCAAAGAATGAAAGCTTTACTAAATTAGAAACTTTTGCAGAATATATATTTCTAATTTAGAATTATGATTGAATATTTTTTGCATCTAAAATTGAAAATAAAATCAAGAATTTAATAATAATATAATAATAAATTAATAAAGATACTAATAAGAAATCTTAAATACACGCATTCTTGCCTATATTCAATTGCCGATTTTACAATATTCATATGTTGCTAAAATTTACAAGTTTATTTGGTTTCTTTTAAAAGGAAATCAGACAACTTGCCACACAAAAACTTTAATAAAATAAATCATCAATTATCAAATCCCTGTGAATTTGTATCCGATATCGTATTAAAAATAGTAAAAATCTTTTTCAGTAAACTTTAAATTTTACTCCGAAAAATTTATTTTCTGCACATCAATTTTATTTAATTTTTTTGATTTCTAAACGAAATCGTATAAACCGATATAGAGAATTCTACAATTAGCTTCTCAATTCCACTGATTCTATCCATAATTGCTTGATATAATCCGATATTAGGATATATGACTTAGAATTATCCAATTGAAACAATTCAGAAGTTTGAGGGAAAGATTTAATCAATCTCATTTCGTAAAGATTTACGAAATGAGATTGGTTATATATAATCAATCTGGATTGTTTCATGACACTTTCAATGTTAACTTTACTTAATTTGTTTCTGATTGTTTTTTCGCCTTAAATTTCAAAGAAAATGAAGAAATATTGCTGGCAATAAGAATATATAGCTTTTATCCATTTTAAAAAAATATATATAATATCAAATTTTAATAATTTTAAATATTTAAAATAAAACAAGAAAATTTTTTATCGTAATAAAAAAAAATTTATTTTATTCCTAAGATAAGCAATATAGACGTAGTTATTTGTTAATATAACAAAAATAGAACAAAGTTATATTGAGCATACAACAAATATGAGTGTGGAAATCGAAAAACAAAAATTATTTTATGTTAAATTTTGTTAAACATAAATCATATATCGTATAAAAATAAATCATATATCGACAAGATATGTTGTCAGAAAAGCATCTGTATTTTCTATGAGTAGTCTATTTATAATAAAAAAAATTATGACATAAAAATATTACAATTTTTCAAAATTTTAATTATGCATATCATATTACATACAAAATTAGTGAAACTTGAATCAGCATTTGATAATGGATTCTATTGAAAAATTTTTTCCTTAATTTTTTGTGCCAAAATATATGAAGCTGTAATTGAATTAATAAACATCGTTTGAAATTCTTTATAAGTAATTTTCTTTAAATAATAAATAAGCTTATTTCATTTTTAAAAATCGAATGTAACAATAAGAAATAAGACACCAAATTATTGATGAAAATATCAATTACACAAAAACAAACACATTAAACGCAACGCCATCTATTGTGTA
This sequence comes from Androctonus mauritanicus, assembly GCA_011317285.2. Classification (NCBI taxonomy): domain Eukaryota; kingdom Metazoa; phylum Arthropoda; class Arachnida; order Scorpiones; family Buthidae; genus Androctonus; species Androctonus mauritanicus. The sequence continues at coordinate 14,248 of WUQG02415162.1, read as the reverse complement.
AAGCATTCTCGAAAAAGCTTTTGAATTTTTAAGTTTTAGAATGAAAAGAATAAAGAAAAAAATTTAATTAAAATTCACAAACGAAGTGAGTACGTTTCTCTATAAGTTGAGATTTTTGACAGTGTCTTCAACAAAGTAAGCAGGACAGAAAAATGTCCAATTACGCAAACTCACAGAGTTAGATTAAAACCCCAAAATGTATTTTCGTATGAAATGAATTAATAAAGAACTATTTTTCTTTCCTAATAAATTAAGTGTTATATGTTCTCTTCGACTTATTATGCTGAAGACATTATCCAAAATTCAACTTTAAGAGTTCATTCTAAAATGTACAGTATTTATTATGATTTTAATATATTATCTAAATGCAATTTAATACTACAGGCATAGCACTTACTGAAATATTTATTTTATATATAAATAATGTATGTTATTATACTATCAAATATCAGATTTATGTGAAGAAATTTGTTTTATTTATAAATTAGGAAAAATTTATCCAAGAATTCATTTTCTTAAAAATATTTAAAAACATTTGTGTGTGTAAAAATATTTTAATTAATTTAAATGTTTATCTTCCATCATTAGTCATCGAATTGTGCATTACATAAAAAAATTTTATACTAGTATATAATTTGCAATTCAACAAGATTTGGTGGATTAATTTTATATTTTGCAATAAAAATACTTATAATGAGTATTAGTGTTGTAATTTCAAATTAATAATTCCATTTTAATTTATAAGATAAATTTTATATTATTTTTTGGAAGCAGGTCATATATAAATATTTCAAATTGCTAATCCATCCTGACTCCTTTAAAAAATCTGAATATGTGAGTAGGAATCGATTTCAGATTCTGCGAGTACATAGTCTGTGCTCGAAAACTCGAGCGTTGGTGCCGTTTTGATCACATATTATATAAGACCTCGAGATGATTCCGTTATGTGGTTCTGGTAAAAAGTGATATTGAAAAAAGAGGAATCTTCCTACATAGTAAACAGTTTTTAAAAGATTTAAATTTGAACTGTTTCCTTCACTATGAATAGCTTTAAAAAAATCCGGAATAGATTCGTCGTAATGATTTAATTACGAAAAAAAGATTGCACCATCCCGTAAATAAAATTAAACACTCTTCATTCCATTTTCTGGAGCATTTACGTTATTATTTATGCCATATATTCTTTTACTATATGAAGTTATTGGCACAAATAGTAGAATGCCTTATTATATGACCAATCAAGTGGTCTTAAAGAATACAGTATTTATAAATATCGCATCATCTATTATGCATGTTAAAAAGAAATTTTCAATAGAAAAAAAAGATATTAAATTAACGTGGTTGACTCTTTATGTATGCGCATTTAATAAAACTGTCTGATTCATCTTAATAATAATTCATTTATAAATACATATATTTGAATTATAGAAATACTTTAATATCGCGAAGTGTAAAATATTTAATTCAAACGAGCAATTCTGGAAAGAATTATTCGTCTAGATTCCGAATATGTCCGAACTTTGGAATGATTACGATGTAAATTAAAATGTATATCATCAAAATCACTTTCAACGGAATAACTTCTACATTGAATGCCATAAAACTCTACCAAATACTTCAAAAGTAATTATTATGAAACTTCAAAGTTTTTAATATCCAACATTTTTTTAAATAGTTACCAATAACTCGTTAATTCATCAAGGTCATTTCCGATGGTTTGATTTCCAGGCTCAATGTCATAAAAATCTAATAATTAATTCAAAATATATTAACAAAGAACTTCAAAAATTTGAATATCCTCATTTTAAAATAATTGAAATTTTAGGGTTAAAAGATACAGCATCAAAGTTTTAGATCATTCCTACGGAATTTTACGAAAATCTACTTATTAGTTCAAAAATTATTATTGAAGACCCAGACAGACAAGAAATATCATGGTAGTTTTATAAGTCTCATTTTCTTTCGGAAAATAGGATAAAAATATTAAATAAGTAAAAATTTATTAAATTTTTCAATGAAGAATAGTTAACATAAAACTGCTAATTAAAGTTTATAAATAAGATGAAGTTTCATTTTATTCTTTCTCCTCTATTTGATATGAAGCGCCTATTTTGTAAATTTAACAAACAAAATTTTTTTTAACAAATAAATTTTCTTATCTAAATATATGATTTTTTATGTGTTTCATATCAAATGTTTGTTTATTTTCCAAAGATAAGCAATCTTGTAAGATCAATATGCTATCTCTATATATTCTATATAGAGATAACATATATACAATAACGAATCTATGTTCCACTAATAACTTTTAAACTAATTGTTAGAATTAGTAACCGCTTTAAACTAATTATTTTTATGAAATTCTATAGAATTATTCTATCATTTAAATGACCTCTAAGCCGCATTTTTCTTTTCTTTTTTAATCCGCGTAATATCAACCATCCAAAAATGGCCGATGTTCAAACTTCTGAAGTTTCTCCATGATGACTTTTGAACAATTTGATCGATTTTTGCAGAATTCAGTACAAAGATTTTGCCATTAATAAAGGTTTCAATGATTCCTAAATCTTTAATGGGCATTTATAAAAAAATAGCTGATTTAGTTTTTTTCAGAACTTTTTTTTTTGAATCCGATAACAAAATTTCGATATTCTGACTAAATATTCTTATTCGATAAATAATTATTTTAATACTGTAATGTCTTTTTGTGAAGAACTGTTGACCGAATTGGCGTCACTTCGACTGTCGACAAAAGTCGAAATGCCTAAAGTCAGTAATCGATTTTACTAACGCATAAGCGTATATTAACTGTTTTTTCTGCTTCTTTTTTATTTTACTGTATTCCAATATTTGTCTACAAAATAAATGAATCAAAATGCATTTGAATAACATTCATTTTAGAGACAGACTCCATAAATTTCAAAACTGTTACATTACACTCACCAATTCATAGTTAAATTAATTAATATATTTTAATACTGTACTGTGTATGTTAATCTACTGCAAATATGTGAAATATAATAACATAAATTGGCTATTGTGCTTCAGTTTTTATTTAAAAACAATAAATTTTGACTAAAAAGAAAAATTTTATTCGATTTAAATCTAATAAAACGACTTATATAGATATGAATTAGTTGACAATAATTCAAATATTAATTAAAATTAAATAAAATCATTGAAAACTTAATATCAGATATCGTAATTTATCGTCAAAATTATAATTGAACATGTAATTAATGAAAATAAATTTTATTAAAAGCAAAAAGTAAAAAATAAGTTAATTAAAAAAAAAAAAAACAAATATTCGAATAATTAAACGAAAATAATTCTCTGTCAATTCAAACAAAATGTTATTTTAAAATATTATATTCAAATACTCAAGAAATAAATTTAATGAAAAAATTCAAAGATAAAAAAATGACACGATACTATTTGTTGTAATTTTAATCACAATTTGATAAACAGTTTTTGAGATTTATTAAATTATAATTCACATTAGTGAATTATGAGCGATCAAATATTATTCTTGTCACATATTTTTTTTTATTTTTTTTTAATTTACTTAGAAATAAAACAGGAAATTAAATAATTTATAATTTACAAGATTAAGAAGATATAAAATAAGAAAAAGACTCGACTTATCTTAATTAATGGCAAACAAAGCAGACCAGAATTATAAAGAGATATAAATTTTTCTTAACGCAATAAAACACCACTGAAATATTAATGAATCGTACTATATTATGTTTAATATTATTATGAATATTAAATAAGATTAAGAATAAGATATTTCATTCGATCCGAAATTTAAATTATTTTACAGTTAGACTTATCAAGAATTTTCGTGACATTCTTCATTACAATAAGCAAAATGATTAATAACGATTCTAAAATTGAATAAATCATTTCGCAGTAATTTTATTGAAGAAAGAGATCTTTAAAATAAAAGTCAAACATTTAAATGCCAAGAAAATTTCCATTTGAATCACGTTTAGATTTATTAATGTTTGGACATGTTGCATTCTCAAAGGATCAATAGTTACGAATGTAAAAAAAAGCTACATATGTAGTTCAAATCTTCGTTCAATAAAGTATTAAAAATAATATACAATTCCATTAAAGTACCAGCTGATTGTTATTATTATTTAATATCATTTCATTATAAATTTACGAAATTAAATGAGTCGTTAATAGAATTATACTAGACAATAAATATTCATTTTCATGTACGCGCAACATTACTACAACTATTTTAAACGAATTAAGCAGCTAATGATAAATTTTCATAATTTCTTTTTCAATCATTGACAATATTTTATCGACATTAACTAATAATTATGAGAAAATATTTTAATATTTTATATAAGTAAATCTAATTATGGTAATTAGGTCAATTGGGATGTTTAATAATTGAATATTAATGTTAGATTGCATAAATGAGATTTTATATCGTAGCTAATATGGATATACATATATTTTTACTTGTCGATGATCGAGAAAAATAATTATTTTCATATGCAATACTGTATGCTATATAGTTTTTATCTGACAGATTTTTTTTACATATATAGAAAATATTTAAACATAATCTAGAAAGATATTTGCTTTCAATATTAAGCTATATTTTTTATAAAAATTTTAGATTATTTGTTTGCAATGATTTTTATAAAATATCATTGTAAATAAATAGCCTTAGTTTTAATCAAAAAGAGAATATTACTTTTTTATTTTCAACAATTTTTTATTAAAAAAATTTTTAAATTTTCAAAGAAGAATATTTCTAATTTTCAAATTACAGTAGAGGGTCAATTATTCGAACTAACTGGGATCAAAGTTGTTCGATTAGTCAAATGGTTCGGTTATCCGAACCATTTGACTAATCGAACAAACAATATTCTCATTCATAATCATATATGAATGAGAATATCCAATTTTATATAAAAAAAATGTAATTAAGTCTATGATTAAGTTATTGTACGCTAGGTTTTACTACTGCATTTTCAAATATGAAGTATAAAAAATAATTAATTGTAAATAATAACCAAAAAATAACTAAAATCAACAGCTGATTTCTAATTCCTACAATGACCGCCAGTTAGTAATCTCCCTGATTGGAAAGGGGCGTAAAATATGCAAAGAAAAAACTCCTACAGTGGCAAAGTAAGACTATTTCTATGTTATACTGCATATACAATATTTTTGAATAAATAATCGGAAATATAATTGTAAATGATTATTGTAATATAGAATTTATATTATCATTTTTTTTAATTATGTTACGAAACAATAATGACATCTTTTCATTATCTATTATTATATATCATTACGATGTTGTTATACCATAGTTGCTGCGTCATCTTCCTTTAGTCCTGTCGCATATAACATTGTTTCTCAACATTCCTTGTTTGCAGGATTTTTAGGGGAGCTATGAAGTAGAAATGCTCAGAGTTGCATTTCTTTCCAGGGACTATGGTAATCTAAATTAGATCAAATATCGTATGTGAATGATAGATTTCTAAGAAAAAGTCAAATACTAAATTTCGTGAAATTCGTCCAGTGGGAGCCGATTTAATATATGAGACAATCAAACACGATAAAGATGATAGGTGCTTTTCATAAATATTATAAAAGTAAAACCTTAAAATTATTTATAATAAAAATTATTAGTAAATAATTAAGAAAACAATTGCAAATTTTCAGTTATTTTATGCAAAAAATATAACAACATTGAAGAAAAAAATTGTAAATTTTCATTTAAAAAAAAAAAAAACAATATCCAGAGAATATTTGGGATAGAAAAAAGAAAATTGAAAAATTGTTTTAAAAATTATTTAAAGTTTTAAATGTTTGTACTTAATCAAATATTTTTTTATATTTAATATGTAAGAACAAAATTTTATTTATTTTTCAACTATTTTTTCTTATGCAAACTATTATAGAAATGATTATAAGAAATATTTGTGCATTTCAAACTACAACTTTTTTTTCTAAAAATTCTTTAGCCATGATTAGCAGGAGATATTCGTAAATTTCTGAAACGTGGGTTATTTAATTTTTATGAATGTTCTTTAAGATATGTCGAGATGAAACGAGGCTAACAAGAATGACGAATAATCACAGGCAATTCTTTCTCATAAATGAAGTGAAACGTCTCATATGATTATGGTAAATGAAGTACATTTGTTACTATAAATCGTATGATTACGAGAACGATTCAATTCAGTTTTGCGCTACTCTTACTGTGCAAATCCTATCATTTCCGTAAAAATAGAAGCTGCATATTTTATATAAGTATATAACACAAACCTTCAACAAATTATGAAGTTTTGTGTAATATTTTGTGAAATTTATATTTGCCTCGTCATCATTTCATACGGGAAATTTTGAAAAATGAGTTACATACAGAAGAATTTACGCAACTGCATATAGGATTTTAAGATAAAAGATTTAATGATATACACAAATTAAATATTGATTGTGTTTCTTATAGTTTAATAGCATCCCTAAGAAGTATACTGTATTTTTAAAAATTTCTCATTATAATAATAGATAAAAAAAATGAAATCGATAATTCTAAGACATTGCTTGACGATATATTAAATAATTTTAAATGAAGTTTTAGAATTCTAAAGCATGGAGTAAACAGATATCGTCTATAATCAATATCAAGGCATAAATGAGTATCGATTGTTTCGTGTTGATGATGGAGTCAATGTTCTGAGATATATTGTAGTATAAAATGATCATAGCAAACATATTTATAACATCAATGTTTTATGAAGTAACATATTAATAATATAAACATAAAACAAACACGGATCTCATCGCTTTCTTTAATTAATATATGATCTAATATTAAGTTCATCAATGATAAAATATAATAACGATAAACGTAAATAATATAAATAAATTTAAAACTGAGTTATTAAAACTTTTGTTTTATTTTTAAGTTAAAAAAAAAGATAGAAGATAAATTGTAAACATTAAATATAGATGGAAGAAAAATAAGTTTGTCAATTTTTTATCAGTCATCTCATAAAATTTAAACAATGGTTCGACATGAAAACTAAAAAACTTTAGAATTTAAAATATAATGCTGTATCATTATTATTATTAATATTACAAAATAATCGAGTAATATTTTTATTAATGTCCTACAATCGAAAATTCATTGATATCTCTGACTAACAAAATATTTTTACGAGACATCGATATAAAAATATTACAGTATTATAATTTTATTAAGAGCAAATTTTATTGAAAAGAAAATTGTTAAAAATGATTTCGTTTTGTTGATTTAAACATTTTCCCACTGTATTATTCATGTAAAGTATAAGAAAAAATATAACGTAAACTTTTGTATTAAGAATAGTTAACATAAATTTGTAATCTTTTATATTGAAATGATTTAGTTTGAAAAATTAATGTTAAAAATATTTGATTTTAAAACGGATTTTTATTCATAAATACATAATATACATATTATTCAAATATATTATTTCAAATATATTATTAAGTGATGAGATCCATGTTTGAATCGTCTAACTTTTAAACTTTTTTAAAATAAAATTATTGTAATTTTTTTAAAATTTATCTAAATGAAAATTTATTTGAGTTACAAAATTACTAATAAGATTATAAAACATTTAAAATATATATATATAATTCTATAAATATTTTAAGTCACTAATTATTTGTTAATTTAAGAAATAAAAAATTGTCATTTTTTCTATATTGTTTATTTATTTATATTAATAACTATTGAATTTTTGTTAAACTATTAACCTTTTTCAAAGGTAAATTTGTGTGACATGAATAACTATAAAATTCTATTATTCTGACTTTTATTATGTGCGAATAGGCAGTTTCATATAGTCTACATATAGTAGGATGATACAATTATCTCTCTTTTCTTTTACTTCCAAAAAATCAAAAATGTTGGGAATTTCATACAGTATATGTTTGAATTTTAAAATTTAAATGCAGTAAAATATATTTATTTTAAACGTTCTAAGAAAAAATTAGATAATAAAAGAAATAATTATCATTTTAAGCAGAAAAATGATGTTACAGTATTTAGTTTCTGTTATTGCTAACTATCTTTCATATAATTAATTAGATTTTTATTTTAAAAAAATGACAATTTTAAATCTGTAAATTTATCAACTCAATTTGCAGATAATTAATGTAAAACAAAATAATTTCAGCATTATCGATCTTTAATTATCGAATATGGAAAAAAAATTAATGAGAATTTTTTAGACGGATTAATAGAAAGTATAATTAAGTTAACAAGTTTCATTATTTGATTTTTAAATGATTTTCTTAAGAAATAAACGTTCCAATGAATATATTCATTTAGTTGTGTGTATAAATTAATCAAATTGAAGATTAATTTTTGGTTATTTTTATAAAGGAAAATCTCATTTTAAAATGTTTTCATTTGTTGAAACTGATTTCGTAAACAACTTCACAGAATAAAAGCTTATTAAAGATGATCATTCTACCAGATTATAATTATAGCAAAGTTTGTAAGTTAATCAGTTTCAACGGATTAAACGTAATTAAATATTTCATAAATCAACAGATTTTTCGTTTATATATAAAGCAATTAAAATACAGTATGATATTCTCGTCTACTTCGGAAGAATTCGATAAATTAAACAAAAATTAGACTGAACAATGCTGCGATTAATACTGTGAAGCGATAAAGAGAACAATACAATTTAAATTAAATTAAATGATCAATAATTCTCTACATACTTCACAATCCTGAAAATTCTTTACAATAAACTCGAATTAATTCATTAAAATTAACAATAACTTCTGTCCAACATTGAAAAACCATTCTACCTTTCTAAAAAAACAGCCAAAAACCTATTAAAAATTACAGAAATTAATAAAAACATAACAGTTTTGTCAGTCCCTGACACATTTTTATAATAGTTTATAATATTAATGGAAGCTAAGAGAAGAAGTTTATGATAAATGATGCTGCGTTGTCTGAAATATATTTTAAAATATCGCAAGAAAGGAAGTAAGGCTAAATGGGTGACATATTGCATGTAAGACAAGATAAATGTATAAGACTAAAGTGTATGGTAGACAGTCTGATATCTAAAAATAAAAAAAAGGTGAATGACTATCTAAATCATAACTTATGTATTCGGATTTAAGATATATTAACTTCTAATATTAATAATTAAATATAAAGAAGACTGTCTAGTAGCAGTAATATAATTAAAATTAGTACATATTTAACAAATTTGAATATCGTTAAGTTTATTGCTATTTTGATTACTTCGTAAAAATGTAAATATTTTCTTTACTTTTCCAAAACGATTATGTCCTGAAACTATGTTTGGAAATGATCACAACATAAAGTTTATATATCTTAGCTGTAAATGACATTCTTTTGATATGTAGTCCCGCACAGACCATTCTGAATTACAACGTCATAAATTTTTCGAAGAGATCATTTTCGAAGTTATCTCCACTGGAAATAAATTATAAAAAATAAGTATCAGAAAAGTCCAAACAGAAAAGTTTGCATCCAGATAAGAAGAGTAAAACTACACCCGATTTTTGACAGATAATTTCAATAATGTCTATGTATTATAATTAAATTCATTTAGACTGTTTGGTTTCATATAACAATATCATAAATTTGATTTTGTGTCTGAACGTGCTTTTGTACTGTGATTAATATAATAAAAACACGATTGATACACGTGTTGATAAACATTAAAATTTATCGTTCTAAAACGATAAGTGATATAATTTTGGATATACTCATGGTAATTTTTAAAATATTTATGACATATAATTGAAACACTTCCAGTTCATAGCTATTTTTAAATGAAAATTGTGTTACAAGCTATAGATCGACATACGCACATACTACACTATGTTAAAAAAGAAAAAGCTGGTGCCTAAAAGACGGTTGCCAAGTTTCAAACGGAAACGCCTTTTTTTATTGAGATAAGAATAGAAAAAATGACAAATTGCAACCCAAGGCATTTTAAAATGTTATTTGTTTACAACCAAAATTTGACGCATGCATCAATATAATGCACCATAATTTTGTAGACTTACGTATAAAAATGATTGATCGTTTTGCCTCAAATTTTAAAGAATAATCCTAATTTATAATGCAATTTTCTATTTTCATATATATATATGGTTGAAGTTTAATAAAGAAATTAAACTCCATGGCAAGTATTGAACTGATTTCAATTTATTGTATTATTTTTCTTAATTTTGTAAATTCTTATATATTTTTAAAGATTAAAATCATATAGAATGTATATAAATATGCTATATAAATTATTTATTTTATCATAAATAAAATTATTTATTTTATCATAAATAATTTTATCGTTTGTAGCACTGAAGTTTTTCTGTTGACCTTTATTAAATACGGTAATTCCTGTATATATTAAGAATTTTGGCATCGTGAAATTTTTTAAAATCTTGTTTATTGTGTTTATTTTATATCAATATGCAAGAGTTGTCTATATAAAATTCAACAAGAGTGCTATAAATATGAAAAATTAACAGAATTTCATATACGGCACAACCTCATGCTGCAACATTGCTCCAATGCAGTATTACATTATTAAAAATTTATATCGAGTCCATTATTCAAGAATTTTTCTAGATGAATTCGCAGATTTTATTCATTTTGCTAGAACTTTCAATGCAACAATATTTTGCTTATGTAGTTCAAGGTTTACTTTATCTCTATGGCCTTGAATATGTATTTGATATAAAGCCAAACTTATAATGTAATCCATTAAAATTCCAAAATTTATTTTAACTGTTCAACATTTCACTAAAGAAAATGCAATATTATAATGTACACATCAAACAATTTTATTATTAAAAATATATATGATAAGAAGTATTTTTTTCTTATTTTTATTACCGTTATAACGATAAGGAAAGCAATTACAGCATTTTTTTAAAAAACCATTTGCGTACTTAAAACTTTCTGCCTATAAAAATTTTATTAAAATTTAATAACCAAATAATGTTTTTTTTTTTTTTTATTAAATGAAGGATCAATTTTATGCAAAATTTAGTTTATTTATATCTATAATAATAAAGTTAATATTTAATAGTCAAGTAATAGTTGTGATGTTTTCGACTAATATTATGTTAGCGAGAAAGGATTACTCACAGGAATGACAATGTTGGAATCAATAGAGATACCTTGTATTTTATACACTGGACGCTGTGAATCGATTTTTGAGCCTTTTGTCAATCGTCATCCAGATTATTTGGAGGATTTCTTGACTTTAGCAGGGATCACAGTTGTCACTGATAATAAGGAGAGTTACACGGATAATATTTACAAGTAAGTAAATTCTACATTATCTTATCGTGAATGGTAGATTTAGCTTTGATTCGTGGGATTTAATATCGGAATAAATATTCAAATAATTTAAATTTTGTTTTATATTTTTCTATTTCATGATGAGAATTATTCTGCAAAGGAATTGTTTGCAGAATAAGATGCAATAGTTAATATAATTTTTATTCCAGAAAGTTTTTTAATTTATGTTGAATCATTTTTAAATATAGTAATTCGTTAAAATATAACTTTAAATTAAGACAAAAATAGATTTATAATCAAATATCGAATTGGAATTGTTCATCATGTTTTATTCAAGTACATGTTGGAGTCAAGAAACTTAGAAGCAAGGGAAAAATTAGATTTTCAAATTGAGAAGAAAATGAGAACAGCATTCTCTCACAAAGAAGACTGATTGAAGTGAAATTTTAATTTAACGAACTTATAAATTTCTTTTTTATCTGAATGACCAATTCCATTTCAGTAAGGATAAAAACGAAAAGAGTTCGTGATAAACCTTATGGGAAAAAAAGTTTAGGTTCATTTAGAAATTTTAGGGGATTAGAATCAAACTTTTAGTTCGCGAGAATAAAATTCCAATTTTTGGTTCTAAATCTATTCCATTAAAAATTGGATTTAATATAAAAATAATCAAATGATATAAGAATTATTTAAGTTGTACTATTATACTTACAAGTTAGTGAAAAAATAACATATTAAAAAATAATTATGCAATCACATAAATTTACTTTGAAAGCTTTGATTTGCACTTATTTATTTTATTTTAAAGATATTTAACATTATTTAATGTATAAGTTGATGAGATAACATACTAAACGATGAATCTCATCATATTTTTAACATATCTACTAAAAATTAAAATATCAAAAATATAGTTTCAATAAATATAGTATAACTAACTATATTATTAATATTTTTTAATGATTTAATGATATTTAATTTATTTAATAATAATTTTTTAAAATGATGACAACAAATCTAATAAACCTTTTACAGAAATTAATGAATGATTTAGATCTAAGTTATATGAAGAGAGCATTTTAATCGTCTTTCCAATGAGGATTAAAATATTTTTTCAGAAAATGGATAAATTTTAAGAAATGAAATGAATTTTTTAAAAACATAGTTTCGATTCATAAAGTTTAAGATCAGAGAGAAAAGTAAATAAGAAACTTTTAAAATTCCCTTTTTTAAATTCTAAAAATATTGCAATATAAAAAGACAGATTTACTATGACGTGAGGCGAAATTTTGACGAATGTAATACTAAGAGGAAGAAAAAGGAACTATAAGAAAAATATGAAGTGCATTCACAAAACAAATAGAGAATATAAATATAAAAGAATACAACAGAAGAATGAAAATGAGAACAGTATTGCAAAAATCTTCAATTCAGGTATGAAATAAAGGTAATCATTAAGATGGGTTATTTGAACGGTAGCTGCATAAATCTATATTGTTGAACAGAATAAATAAAAGTTTTATGAATATCATTGGAAAAAATAAATACGGTTCAGGATATAAAAAAAAAAAAGATATAGAGTTATCTAGAATCAACATATAATGGAGAGAAAGATTAATGGAAGGAATTCTCAAAAAGAGCGAAACTTAGTTAAGAAGATAAGCAAAACGGTGAAAATTTAAACGGAGAAACGTAAAAAAATTACATTCTTATTACAGTATATGAAATAATAGAAAAGCTTAAAATTCTGAAGATACATTAAGAAAAGAACATAAGCTGATAAGAAATTAACTGACGCTTCAAAATATACAACAAAACATATAATGTAAAAATATTAATTATTTTAAACTAAATTATTATAACATAGACAATTGCTTAAATAATGAGCTATGAAACTAAATATTATATAGTAATAATAAATTGAAATTGTTGAAAGAGATGAAGAGCTAATATCTTTTATTAAAAGTATTCGTTGCTTAGATTTATAGATTATTGCCAAAATATGTGAGATCCAAATAAGAAGATGGAATATAAGTTTCAGAATTTACGAATGTTATAAAAGGATATTAAGCGACCATAACTGCTAGCGAAAAACTATTTTTAGTTTCACACTGATGAAGATCAATATGTGATATGGACGATTGTAATAGTTCTAGATGACACACGTGAAGAGCGATAAGCCGCACATCTCAAACAAAGAACTTTTTATATATTTTAAATATATAGAGATTAAATTAAATATTGAAAAATTTATTTGATTTGCATATAGAATAATTCTAACGTCATACAGGAAAACATTAAATTTTTATAATTGCATGACAGAAAAATTTATAATATACGAAACATAGTAAGCAACCAGTACTGTACTTTATTACTGGATGATATTAATCTTGTCATTTTATCGTGGAATATTTATACAGTATTTTCATGATTTTTCCTGGTTTGTTCATTTACATATTACGATGATATCGGCATTTTTATCTGCTTACATTATCATATTTATTTCCTAGCAATATGCGAATAGAGTTTAAGATTTATATTAAGAATTGCACTAAGATATGCCACGTACATTATCGTAAACATTTATTTATTTTTAATTTAATTCGTCAGAAATTACCCGAGTATTTTCTGGAATTTTTAAGAATGAAAATTGTCTATAAAGAATTATTAAATTTATTAATATTAATAAAAATCTACATTACTCACTTAAAATTGAATGCAATCTTGTTACGTTTGAATTTTCTGCGGATTTTAACAGGTGAGAATTTGTTAATCAGTTAAATTGAAGTAAAGGAAATTCGAATAATTAAAGTCTATCCGTCGACTAACATGCATTAAATCCAACTAAACTGCACGTTTAATAATGCATTTAGAGTAAAGGGTGTGGTGGCAATAAATGAAGAATTT
>WUQG02415151.1:0-15814 GCA_011317285.2 Androctonus mauritanicus | reverse complement strand
TATATTAATTGTAATTATTTAATAAAAAGTAACTAAAATAAAATTTTTCTTTGTTGACCTAAGTAGGAATTGACTTTTAAAAAAATTTTTTTTATATTATTAACTTGTTTTTCCAATTAAAATTAATTTCTGTTTCCTGTTTTATTTTCGTTTTCTATTGCAATTCCTTATGTGAGTCGAGATGATATTTTTCTAATGTAGTTTTTTGTTTAATATAATGCAAACTAATCGAAAGTGGTTTGTTTTTTTAAATAAAAATCGATCGAAGCAGTTGTTAATTACTTATTTTGAATGACAGCGCTGTATAAATATTGTCAAATTTCTATGATATATTATTAATTCTATTTACTGGATTTGTTAAATCGTTTTATCAAAGAATAAATGATATTTAAGAATATATATATTACAAATCTGATCATACAACAATAAAACTTGACTGCAACACTTCAAACTCTTTAATTTTTATTGTAATTTAATCATGTAATTTTCAGATTCAGCATTTACCTTATATCTGATATAAAATTTAATTAAAAAAATTAATTCAATCTTTTTTTAGCTAGATTTTCAAAAGTATTTAAAAGATTGTTAAACAGTACTTGGTGGATATATTTAATGCGACAAAACTACATATTGTCAATTCATCGATGCTTATGAATTGACAGTGAACAATTGTAATTTTTTTTTCTTTTTATTTTATATTTAAGAGGCAAGCATTATCTATAAATATAAAATAATTTTCCCTATTATATATAAAAATATTTTTCGTTGAAATCCCTAATAAAACGATCTTTCATTTTTGAATAATTTTTGCAAACTTATATTAATTATTATTTGGATATTGATAATTTCAGCCCATGCTAAAAAATAAAAGTTGAAGAAAAAATAATAAAAGCTATGATAAAATGATGAAAATCGATTTTTTTATTAAGCGGTAATAAAGAATCGATTTTAATTATTTTTAGCATACAAGTACACGATTTACTAGCAGATGCAAACAATAGATGGTATATAAGCTATGATATGAATAACCAAAAAGAATTTCCACAAATGGAAATTTTCACTTCATTATATATCTGTGATAGATGTAAAATGTATGCAAAACGATCAAAAATGTCGTGGAATATGAATGAATAAACTTTAATAAGACTTTATTGAACTTTACTAAGTGCACCACTCTTTAAGAGTATAATACTAAAAAACAACAAGAGCATTAAAGAACAAGTAAAAACATTATAATTGACAGAATGCTTAATCACTAAACAAAATTATATAAAAATAGAAATTACAGTACTGTATAAGCAATATTAAACAATACAAGAGGTTTAAATCTTGATCCTCATTGCATTAATAATATATTCTGAGAATTGATTATATGTAGGCTTTTGGACAAGCTGAGTTTCCGAACACGGTCAGGAAATACCGAGTTGCTCCAGGGTCAATGTAAAGTTGAAGTGGTTATATTCAAATTACGGACAATTATATAACAGATAATCAATTGTTTAACTTATGTTAGAACAAACACAAAAGGCATTGTTTGAAAGATTGTATTTAGCCAGTAGATATTAAAATTTCCATGGCCTGTAAGGATCTCTTCTAGAGAAAAATTCATATGAATTAAAAGTGATTTTAGAGAGTGAAAAAACAGTTGGAAACATTTTTAGTAATGGTTCTCTCTGTTGAAGTCAGTCACTTATCATTCCATATATTTCTAACTTGTAAGATTGTCTTGAACAATTATTTTGATTATCTGTATTGGAATAGGCTGATGAGTTATGTCTAATTCATTATTTCTTGATGCTATTTTGGCTTCTGCATCAGTTTGTTCATTTCCTAAGATGCTAGAATAGCCGGTTATGTTAAATTATTTAAGCTATTATATCACACTTGGGATATTCTATAACTATCAGCAATCACTTTCAGAGTCCACCACAGGCTGATCAACACCCGTGGTGAGATCAACCGGAAAGTTGAAGAATAGAGATTCAACGAGCAGAGCCAGAGCCTCTCCTGAAAAACTCTGGAGGTGTGGCGGTTCCATCCTGGATCCTCCAGGATGGAACCTTCTACCGTGTCCATATGGCCGACAAAATGATATTGTTGATAAGTATGTCAGCCAATTTATGGCACTCCTATACCAGGACGTTAGAACGACAAAGTGTTTATTTAGTTTTTCTTGTTGTTGGTTAAATTCATAGACACCTCAATTTGCCCACTATACTATACTAAGTATGCAAACATATTAATTTGTATACTTAGTTTGTGAATCTTCATCTTTTCACTTCGTATGTATTTATAATTCATCCGGTATATCTACAAAGAAGAAGTAATGTTTTGAGCATTGAAATTTCTACAAGAAGTGGTTTCTTCCATTAGACTTCTCAGTTTCAACAAAACGGAATAAGCGCTGTAGAGTGCTTCCATCACCTGAAATCATATTTAATCTTAATAATAACAATTTTAATTTATCGATTTGTGAATTAAAAGATAATAGTTTTGAAAATTTCAACCTTTAAAGGAAAAGATCTGGAAAGAGTGAAGAATCCACCGCAAGAAAACCCAATTTTCTTATTTCCGAAGAGTTTCATGAAGCATAGCAACTGCAATGTAATTTTGGAAATTATTATACGAAATTACAATAGTTTATATAATTTTTTGAGCTGTTACCTTTAGTTTCTTTGTCAGAGGTAGGCGCATAGATGAAAATTTTCTCACTTCTTGATAGCTTCCGTAAAACTAAATTATTTAACAATATCATGAAATAATAGAATAAAATAATCATAAATTAGTATTTCCTAAAACTTTGTACCATTTCCTATAAATATATACAAAATAATTTCTATGCAAAATATCATAAAGAAATATTAAATTTATGTAATCGAGCGATGGGAATTGGTTCTAATATTAGAATATGTGATGTTTTTAATGTATTATTTTGTAAAATACCTGCAATAATATTTTATAAACCCAAATCGTGAGTTTTGTTTCCAATCATGCATTGTAATTGTGAGCCACTCTAGTAACAAAACTTCTAATTGCTTTCGTTAATAATATTGCATATTATTTAATAATATATAATAAAAAAACAACGAGAATTTTGTTATTAAGAGCTGTCAGCAATGCAATGTCTATACTAAGAAGATGAATGATTTTATATTTTAAAGTATTTCATCGAATTTCTAGTGAGGTTTTATTAATATGAATTATGCTAATGTTAGGATACATGTTGTTTAGTTTGTTATTTTGTAAAACAACAAACTAACATTGAGCTAACAATTAATGATTGTAAGTTATCGATGTAAAAATTCTATCCTTAGCAGTACAAAGTTTGGGAAATGTTAATAATTAGCATAATCATATGAAAGAACTGCAAAGATCTCTTTGCTTATATGACAAAAAAGAAGAATTGAAAAGATTTTAATATCATATATAATTAATTTGTTACCTTGATAAAAATTTTCGAAATTTCTTTAGAAACGAATAGCAAACCGAAGGAGATGAGAATACTGACTGGGATTACAAGATATTTTAGAAAAGGAATTACTGATTCACCTAATTTAATATTATAAAAACATAAACTCAAGGCGTAAATAATTGAAAAGTAAGCAACGAGTATGCAGTCTTTAAAGAGATTATTTACATGGTTGAGGAACCTATAGATTTCTTCATGCTCCTCCATGATTCTTTGAATTTCTTCATTTCTCATAAGAACTATAGCATTTTTGCTTTCTTTATTGAGTGTGGTAAGTTTAAGCTTCATGAAATAAATAATAATTATGACTATTATTAGTAAAAATATAATAAAAGATACAGAAAAGATGCAGACAAAACAATTCATGGTTCCACAAAATATATTAATATTATCGTATCCATTTAGTAACACATTTAGCGACAAAATTATCGGAGAACCTACGGAAATTACACAGATGTAAATTGAGCCCCATAGCAGAAGAGTTTGCTTCTGATAATGTTTTATTTTTTTGTATTCGTATGAATTTATTCGAACATCCAGTGATAGCTTTTTTCCTCTTAGTAATGTAGATACTGTCAAACAAGAAGCTGTGTTGAGGAAAAACATGCCTGCGAAGAAAACTGTGCCTTGTTTGGAAGCGTGATCTTGAAGGCATCCAATTTGTATTCCTTTAATTTTATAGAAAATTTCTATCCCTTTCGAAAAAGCATGAATAAAAAACAACGATTGAATAAGTGTCAAATAAGTATTCAACATCCACGTTTTCAAGGGTGATTTTTTAAAACCACACGGCTTTAAAATGTCCAAACCAATAGTGTTGAGAAGAGAAAAGGCTGGGTGAAGTAAACAAGTCAAACAAAATTGGCCTTCCTCTTCAATTAATCCATTTGAAACTGCTACGATTGATTCCATTTTTTTTTAATTATAAAACTTTAGATTGAGTTTATTCGATGATATTTCTGTTTTATTTTAGTCTTTATGCGGTTTATTTATCTCTCATATTGTTACCCAGTTTCAAAATTACAAGCCAGATACAGATTACATTTTCTCTACTGATATCTCTAAAAACTGATTTCTTTGTGACTTCCAATACCTATTATGGTATCGATTTTTTTGTAATTTTATTGCTTGATTCAAATTCAAAATTTCTGAAAATTGGAATGCTGATCGATATCGACAGTGGACTAATTGATTTTTAATAATTAAATTTGCTTAAGCGCGATTGTCTTAAAATATTCAATCGTCTCTTAGGATTAATAGTTTGCTCCATTAAAGATAATCGATTGACATTTTCATAATCTATTTCTGAAATTGAGCCATTAAAAACTACTTTTTTATATGGTAGATTTCAGAAAATAGTCTGATTACGTAGTAATATTAAGAATATATTTTCATAAAAAAAGAAAAAAAAATATTGATTTATTCGTGTATAAGCCGATTCTTATAATGCATAAGTAGATTCCAGTTTAACAGTTATAAAAAGGAAAAATATAAATCCGTCTATAAGCCATCTCTCAAGTTTAAAATAGTTAAAACAATAATACATTTATTGAAATAAATAATTTATTTTGTAATTTAAAAATCTTTCAAGATCAAACACATTATCAGAACAGCAGATTCCCTAACCAAAAACGTTGCGATGCAGCACAGAGAAAAACCGGACGCGGCGCAAGGTACAATATTGTCGCATCGCGTTTAGTTATGTTTCGTAACAGTTGGTAGTTTATGTTCGATACGATTTATTTAAGTGTCCATGCAACATAAAATATCAAAATATTATAATTTTTTTAAATTTTTATCAAAAATATTATTAACAAAAGCAGTTATAAGATAGAAATTTTTGCTATAATTAACCGAAATAGAAAGCATACTCGCGATTTCCAGAAGCGTAAATCTTGATGGTACTTAATGCTAGCATCTTGAGTCAGTTTATGAGTTTGTAGAAAGATATAGACCTACAGAAAATAGACAGTGCCTTAATTACGACACCAATTATTTATTTAATACAGCATTTCAGATTATATTTTTGTTATTTAAAGAAATATATAATTCAATCAAAAACAACCAATAGTTAAAAAATAAGCCAAATACAGTATTAAAAAAATTCTGAAATTTGTTTAGTTTAGAGATGATTACTGTATTTTGGTTTTTTACATGAAATAGGTTGAATGGCAAATAAAACTGCATAAGTAATAATAGCTTTTATGTTTTATTTAATAGTGTATCTTATAAACTCATATATAAGCTGACTCCGCTATTTCAGAATAATATTTATAATTTAAAAATTTTCTAAATCTAATTCATTATTAGAATAAATATGGCTATAAGTATTCTTAAATAAAAATGCAGACTTATGGAATAGAAAGTTGGGACTCGATACTAAGAGAAAGCTGGATGGAGAGTAAGAAGCGATTGCGTCACATCGCATCTCTCTACGATACGATTTATTGAAATGTTTGTTCGGCAGAAAATAAAAAAGTATTAAAAATTTCCGTCATTTCTGAATTTCAACAAAAATATTTAATAAAAAATCAGAACCAACATATATAACGGAATTTTTTTTAGAATTGCCAGGAGAGGATTGCTTGGGGTGCAAATCCGATGTCCGAAATTAGCTAATTTCGGGACATCGGATTTGCACTTCAACATAACCATTCTGTATTTTCTAAATGATCAGAAATATCAGAAAAAGCACAAATTATCTACCGAAAATATCAGGGATCGCTAGGTTGTTATTTAATATTATTTGATGATATGTGCAATAGGGATCTCCATATTTAATCTCTAAAAAAAAAGATCAGTCTGTACATTTCCGATCTTACTTTTGAAATACCGATAAATTAATAATTAAAAAATTAATAATGATTTAAATGTGAACATTCATACACACATTTGTGTATTTTTTAATAACGGAATCGAAAAGAAACAAATATTTTTAAAAAATAAATTCGCCTGTTCTCGTCGCTACCATAAGACGCATTACTAAAACGAAAAGAATGCAACGCGACTGCTTTGTATCTTTTCGATTGTATTTTGCAGTATTCAATATTTAAATATTTACAAAAATATAAATTTATGTATAATCATATATATCCATGTCTTTTTATAAAAAATCTGAAAGAATAACGATCTCTGTTAGGAATAAATACGACGGATTGCGCCAGACGCGCGAAGGCGCGATTGAGCCAGCGAACTTTTCTAAATTTTTGATTGTCTCGTGTAAAAAAAATTTCTCGGCTTATTCACGAGTATATACGGCTTATGTTACAGCCAATGGTGCAACTTGGACAATGAAGTCATTGTTGTCAAATATTCAAATGCAATACTGAGAAAAGAATTCAAAAGTTTTTTGTATTAAGAAAGGCAGTAAGAGAAAATGTTGATAACATTGGAGCATTATATAAAAAACAAATTAAAATAAATACTGTATTCCAAACATGGAGAATAAAGAAAAATCGTTATAATAGCGAACTAAAACACAGTTGCTCGCATCAAAAACACAAATGCTCAGCATTGCTACCATCTTATCACTTTGAATTTCATAATTTTCCAGACGCCTTACGCCAGCATTTGTTAGTATTATAATATATTTTGTTTCAAAAATATTTTTTTTTGTAACTTATTCATTACTAATCGAAAGATCGGCTGTGAAGTTAATTCCTAACAATATAATTTAAATAAAAATTAATTACCGGTAATTAAAAATCAGAATCAGAGCTTTTAAATTTATTTTGATTCAAATTTTTTTACATTCTCTTGTAAGTAATTAATTAATAATTATTCTTTATTTATGCGATGACAATAAATCTTTTATACCGATTATTTATTTAAAAATAATAATAATAGAAAATGGCATCTCTAAAAAAGTTTTTTTTTAATCGGTCAGTTAAATTAAACCAATTTTTATCATTTATAATTTTATTTTTAATTATAAATTATTATTTTTAAAAAATTAATTTTGTATAAAAAATGAAAACAAATTTGTTGTTCTTTTTAAGATGTTTATACATAATTTATTATCGAACAACGCTTTTAGTTTCCATTGAACTAAATGGTTTCAGATAGAATTGTTAAATAAAATAAAGTGATTACTGTAAATTATAAAACTCATTATATAATAATTTCTAAATCAAAATAACATATTGTAATTTTATTACAAATAAACTAGTTAGCCATTGGCCATTACGTGCCCAAATACATAAAAAAAATAAACTTTTTTCTTATCTGTCAAATTTGAGATTTTGTTGTTGAACATTTGTATGCAAATCCATAGCTTGTAATCCATAATAAAAAGGATAAATAATGCACATGTACTGGCGCTTACAGACTTAAGACTACTTTGGTCTCTGGTGGACCAAAGCAGCTAATAATCAATAATCATGGATGATGATAATTATAATTATTATCTTAAAATAAAAATATTTATAATTTCTGAAATAAATGAATTATTATTTAAATATAACCATGAATTTAAAGTTTATGTAACCTCGACGCGCCGAATTCAAACTGAACCCTGGGGCTCGGGAACAGCCAACATTTCTCGAACGAAAAAAAAACCAAAAATTGAAGTCAAATAGCAAAAAGAAGTGTACAAACATAAATAGGAAATAAACTATGATAAATTAAAACAAAATTTATAATAAGATTGGAATTTGGTTTTGTAAAAGAGACGCGATTAGAGATTCGAAGCCAGAAAAAAATAGTAATGGCAGCGCTTCCGATCCGGTTCGCATATGCGTAGAAACATAGACTTTACACGCTTATTTCTCTACTGTATATGATGATGATGACAGCTCCTGATTTCTCTTACATCGATAATAATAAGTTTTACATTTTTATAAAACTATTTTATAAAAAAAATAGTTTTCCATAATAGTTTTATAGTAATAGTTTTCCATAAATATAAAGTTATAAATTTTTAATTTATAACTTTATATTTATGGAAAAAATTTAATGTTTAACAAAAGTCCATCAAAAAATTAGTCATAAAATCGTTCTTTTTGTTCCTAGATGACATCATTTTTCAACTTATTGATTAACAAATATCGGAAGAATTTGATCTTGGATATAGGCTGTATAGGGATCGACCTGATTAATGTGTATCGATAGTGTATATAAAGAATGCATTATAAAAAAACGCAATTTGCTATTACTAATTTCCTTTAGCATAATTTATCGGATGATTAAGTTTTATTTGATCCATTAGCATAAATTTCCAACACAAAATACATAAAAAGACTAATTAAATTTAAAATCGGTTTTTAATAAGTAGAGTAAATAAATCACGCCATCATTTATGATAGCAATAAAATGCTATAGAGAAGCAAATTCAATTAAGTGAAAATGCAACGCGGGAAAACAAACACATTTTGGCTAGTATTTTACCTATAAATATGTCTAACAAATAGCTAGAACCAACGAGCTAGAATAACATAGAGTGCTAAACCGGACGCCGCGGTTGAAACAAATCGAAGGTCGTGCCGCCATGATAGTTCAGGTGTACAGATGTTTGAAGTTTCAACGACTGTTGTCCAAAATAAGACTATTGCAACAATTTGAATGCAATTAAATGAACATAAGTGATTTAGATAAAATAATTTCATTTACTTCTGTGTAAATGAATTTTATAGACAGACAGATTATTAAAAAAAATGTATTAAAGTTTAAAAATAAAATAAAATACGCCTAGCATTTATAAAAATTTATTATTAACTTTAAATAAATTAAATGTCGTCAGATATTCTGAGCTAATAAACCAAAACAAATCAACACATTCATAAAATTAAAAAAAAAAAAAACAACAGATTCATTAAGTACCAAATTAGACATTTGGTTTTGATCAAAATGAAATTAGAAAATTTTATTAAACTAAATGACTTACATTAAATTGAAATATATATTGCATTATATAATCACTTTTTTCGTAGGAACAATTTTAGATTTAAAAGTAAATATATTATTGACCTTTAAATAGAATCATTTTTGTAAATATCTGTCTTATTTGTTCTCCCCTCTGTTCAATACTTTCAACTTTACACATATAATTAATGCGGATTGAAAAAAAATATTTTAGTAACGCTTTTATAAGAACTGAGTAGTGGGATTCCACATCAAATTCAGATGCAGTAAAAAGATGATCATCTTGAAAAATGGCAATAGTGGAAATTATATCCATTGTCTCATGTTGTAGTTTCAAAATCCAATTTTTTCCAGTTTTCATATCCATTGGAAAATTTCTCTTTAAAATTTTCTCAACAACAAGACATAATTTTTGGCGAAAAACAACTCTAAGTGATCTTGGCTAAATTTCCTTGTCAACAGATATTTTATTACTTGTCTTTCACTCCATACAAATTGATCTGCTATCTGTTCTATGCTTTTTAAATCAATTATTAGACCAATTATTGGAATCTTTCTTCTTCCTGTAATAAGTGGAATGTTATTAGAATCATTTAATTTGCTAAGGTAATCAATTCCATCATTAATTATTGTCAGACATTGGTGTTTATTTTTATTAGTGATTGGGCTTTTTGTCCATTTTCCCATTGGGTGACAAGAATTAAGCAGATCAAATATATAATTTATTTTCAAAGTAAATTCAGCAGTTGCATCAACTTCATGAAATCCCTCAACTGAATTTTCTTTACAAAATATGAAGACATTACTTAAGCTCTGCTTAATGTTTGTGATGCTATATTTACCTTTGTTTTTTGTCTCCATTCAATATATTTTTTTAATTTATTTGCAACACGAAGACCTTTTTGACTTTGTAATTCATGCAACTGAATAAAATACTGCCATTTAATAATTTTTGAATCATTCTCATTTATGTTTAGGACTTTCAGTTCAGCTAAAAGATTTCTCATTAGTTTCAGCATATGAGCTGCATCAAGAAAAACACAAATTTTAAGTTCTTTTGATGAAGGGTGATAAAGCCAATTTTTAGACACTTCATATCAAAATTAATTCCTAATTCTTAGTACATTGCAATATTTGATGCACATCCATCACATGTCATTACAATTACTTGAGCACCAATTGAATCATTAACCAACAGGAAATTTCCAGGCTAAGAACTTGTATTCTTAGTTACTGCAGGTTAACTGCAGTAACTAAGAATACATGTGCTTGTGTTGCCATGGGAATTTCATCATCACTGAGACTTCCATGTCCAAGATCAATATATCCCACAATTTCTTTACTATCCTAATCAATCTGTTTTTTATGGCCATTTCATATCCATTATTAAACAAAATAATAAAGGATGAGTTGTATTTTCTATTTTTATGATAGAGTGTTTTGTAAAACCAGCACTACAACCGATTTTAGAAGACCATTTCCGTACTGTACTAGGTGCAGGTAACTTACTGTGTTACATATTCATAGGCCTTACTGGAATAAAAATGAAGAGTCAAGGCAAATTTTTAAATTTCTGGATATTCATTGCCCTTATTCCCAAATTTATGACGACTCAGTAAATCACAAAGAACACCATTAAAATTATTTTCTATCATATCTGTATCTGATGAAGAAAGCATGTCTGAGTTTTTTAATAATAATTTTTAAATTCTGAGCTTTACTTATATTTCTTCTATTGCACTGTTTATATGTTTCTTTTGCAACTGTGAATACTTCTCTTTAGTTAATTTTAGCACTTGATTTTTTTGGAGATGATAAATTATATGAATGATCATGATGGACTGATGATACTTCACTTTGTAACTTTGCAACTTTCGCTACAGGCTTCTGGAACAACTTTGAAAAAACTTTTTATTTCTGGACATTTTGCAGTGGGTTTTTGAAGATGTGAAGGAAATGAAAAAATTGTTGGAACTAAATTAGGTTGTAAATATCTACCATTATTATAACTGAAGCAGGATTCTTCAAAATGAGAGGAACAGATTCCGCTGTAATTGTTTGGTTCCCAATCATCACAACGCATTACTACAATCCATTTTTTAAGAAGTGCTTCATCAGTTAATGGGAACCTGACAAAGAAAAGTTTATATTTAATTCTTATCAAAACTATATACATATACAATACACTGTGTGCAAACACATACACATATACATATATATATCCGTACCTCGGAGGCATAGGACACTGTCACAAAATGAAATTTTCCAGGAGAGCAGTTTAAAGATTTTTTTTCCTGCTTTTCCCCGAATTTCTCGACTATTTATTTTGAAGTAATTGTGATTTATTGATATAACATTTGTTTTTGTCTCTGAATTCATTCACACTATTTTTGAAACAATATTTGTGGTCCTTTTTTGTACAAAAAGTGGACATGGTGTTCTATGCCCCTATTGCATTTATGCAGTTTCCCAGCAATAGCCATATTTTTATTTTGCCCATAGCAATTATCTGTCCAGAATGTAACCTCTTCCACATCAGAATTTGGTATCACATCACGAACCCATTTTAATATGGCAGACCCTATTTCCTCCCCACCTAGATCTCCTTTTGATTCATCCCACATCATGCAATGGACAGCAGCATTGGAAGAATCATAAATTGTGAAGTTCAGTGTCCAGAATTTGCGTTTATAAAAATTTAACAGTATTTGTTATTACTGGTGTGGGTAAACACTTGTAAGTCAGCTGTTATAATTTTATGTTTAGGATTATCTTTTGCCAAGGTAGTATCTCTTGTTTTTTAGATCATGTCGAGTTTTTGCCTCCATAAGATGCAATACTTGTGACTACTTCAGAGCTTAAATGAAAAGTAATTTGAGCCACTCAGAAAAAGAAGCTCTCAAAGCCGATTATGATTTGCATCTTATGGAGGCAAATCATAATCGGCTTTGAGAGCTTCTTTTTTCGGCTTTCTGATGGCTTGTAAGATAAATTGAACCTTATATTAAATACATCATCATACAGCCATTTTTTTTTGCCGCAAGTTTTGAATCAATATTGTTCTCAGTACAGAAAATTAAATATGTTATACATTTTTTCAATATTCGGCTCTGGTCCTAAGTATTTTCTCTCACATCTATGTACAAACGATAATTTGAACTGATGAAAGAAAAAATGTAAATTTTTTGAAATAAATTTTATTTGATTTATTTAATCATTGGTTTACAATTATGATTTTTAATAACAATCACGAAATTATTTTGTACAAAGTTCTTATTACTGTATATACTTTAAAAGAATTAGATTGTAAAAAATAAAGTTCTATTTATGGTTATTTTATATAAAAATAAGAGACTTCATACTTTCAAAAATGTATACTTATTGTAATCAATTTTTCTTGATAAATTTAATAATGTTCATATTTAATGGTCATAAGAATCAAAGTGGATGTTTTTATTATTATTAAAATACAGTATATTGCTATCCAGTGTGACCATCTAAATTTACAAATAGGATTCCCCATATTTTTCGGAAGTTTATCTGAGGGCCTTCAAAATGCTTATGGGTCACTAATGTATAATTTCCATAGTGTAATTGAATTCATTAATAATCAGTCCGAGATTTATCAATTTCTATATTATTAAATTCCCAAAAAAATGAGTCTCACTTAAAAGTTTTGTAAAATCTATGCTAAGATTTCTGAGTAAGAATACTAATATAAGGTTCACGTTCTTCAATTAAATCAAAATATCCATCAGCCTATTCATTATAAGTAAATCGAGATTCATCTTCAAAAAAGTGAAATATAATTTCTTGCATAAACATTTTTTTCATAATTTGGACAAGAAGGTTTATCTGCAAACATTTGATTATCTTTTTAATATATAAACATCATTTAAGTCAGTGATTCTCAACCTTTTTGAGCCTTGCGCCCCCCTAGGTGAATGCAATTGTTCTGAGTGCCCCCGTGATCTTAACTCAATCCACCAAGGCACAGGGTCGAATGTAAGACTTGGACGAAGCAAATATACATATATATTTTTTTCATATATTCATATATAATAATATATACATATATATTATTTAGCATTTTTCTCGAGAAAGGCATTTCTTCAATAATACTAAGAAAAAATCTTAATAGGTCATGAAATCTCAACGCCCTCTACATAGTCTATCGCCCCTTTTTGTTCCAGTGCCCCCTGGGGATGATATCGCCCACGTTGAGAATCGCTGATTTAAATGATACATAATATGACCATCATAATTTTTGTTTGAAACTAATCCAATTATTACACGTGGCGTATCCATAAAAAATGAATATTTTTTTTCGTAAACAGAAGACAACTTATTTTTTTAACGATATCACATAATGTGTATTTAAATTAATATTCCTCATTACAACGAGAGTAAAATTTTCTAATTATATTCAAATGATGTGAACCAACAATAAATGATGAATTTTAGATGTCTATAACTAATAAATCAATTGTCTTCAAAGCATCATTCCCACATTTTAACTTTATAGCTTAATTTCTCGAAATAGTTTTCTACTCACTGTCCGTAGATAGCTTTCTTCATGAGTTAATCCGGACTTGAAAGGCTTAACGTTCCGCTGCTTGTAGCAATTGAGACATCCATGAAAAAAGCAGCCTTGAAAACTGAAGATTTCGTTTTTATAAAAACCATCCACGAAATGTGGTCCAATCTTCTCTCCGTCGTTGCGTGAGTGCTGAATTACTATCCCTCTTTCGTTTTCTACTTTAGCCATTTTAAAGCGATATGGGAGTATTTGTCGATCATATCTCGAAGATCCCTATCGACTTCTCAATCATAAAGTTTCTGCGGTATACTTCTAAGCAGGCTTGGGGAAGGGTGACACACGTCGGGGTCAACACCAGACACGTCGTAGATTTTTCTGTAACGTATTGCGTTCACAAGTATTTCTACGTCGTTCCTGCAGTACTTTTTTAATTCCGTTTTCATATCGAAAACGACGTCTTTCTGCTCGTTGTGCCATAGTAAGAACTGGTCATTCCGTCTACGTTGTAGAACTTGGGATCAGGAACCGGTCCGACGTAATTTTGGCTGGCCTCAGTGTTGAAAAGATGCGGGAAGTATCCCTTTGTGGTTTCGGAAAAACCGAACGACTTGGGGAGATCATAAAATTTCTTAGGCATAAATGAAAATGAGTCCAAAAGTCTGATGCCTTTGTATTCGGCCGATAAAAACTTTGTGCCTGTAGCAATGATGTTCGGTGTTTTGTTATTTTCCAGTAAATTCCTGACGAATTGTGTGTCACAACCCTTCCCGTAATGCGAGAGGCAAAACCCCTTTTTAGCCCGGATTGGCCGCGTGGAAACGCTTCGGCTTTCCACTCTGGAAGACCCGGGTTCGAGTCTCGGGTCCCCTTGAAAACATTTATCATGTGGTCCGGTCCCGGCCCGTCGATCCCGTCCTCCACAATCCGGCTGACCCCTCCGCAGGAGTGGGCAGCCTGTGGAACGG
This sequence comes from Androctonus mauritanicus, assembly GCA_011317285.2. NCBI lineage: Eukaryota > Metazoa > Arthropoda > Arachnida > Scorpiones > Buthidae > Androctonus > Androctonus mauritanicus. The sequence continues at coordinate 981 of WUQG02415151.1, read as the reverse complement.
CTTGTTTCGCCCCGCCACTTAATACTCTTACTGAGTAGAAAGTGGCGTCATCTGTTAACCAAAAAAAAAAACCCGTTCTTGTTCCTCTCCGTAAAAAAGTACTCGCAAAAGTCTTTCTCGTTTTGGAATTCTCTTTCTTCGCAGTTAAAGCAGTGGACGGTGCTAAAGTTTTTAACGCAGTCTTTACACATTCTCGTCGAAATGATGATATTTATACCCGTTACAGACTAGACCGCTTAAAGTACTTTCAGACAGAATTTAACGGAATAATGCTTTCCAGACACAAAATGTTAAAGTACTTTATTAACGGATGTTCCTTAAAGTACTTTAAATCATAAAGTACTTTAGCGAGTCAAACTGGCAACCACGACTTTCGAGAAGCGAAGTAAACATTGCGAAAAGAATGAATTGGACGATAGAAGAAACAAATAATATAATCAAGATTCTATAGATGGAAAAACTATCATCAAAATTTTAAATCGATGAAGAGAAATAAAAGCATTTTTGGTAAAATGGCAAATTTTTTTCTTTTATTATTATTTTTTTAATATTTATAAAGGTGTATTTAAGAATCTCTTGCAATTTCACCTGTTCTCGACTAGGAATTAATTGAAATGATTCGAGAAAATGTATTTAAATCGATCGGCGTCCATTATTACTATAGCTGACTACACCAACTTGGACTACACGTTTACAATCGTGTTTATAAAATTTCCCACTAGATGGCGAATACTAACGAAAATTACAAACACGCGTCTGAAATCAACCTTAAAGTACTTTTATGTTAAAGTTCTTTAATTCTTAACGTAAAGAACTTTGTTTCTGTGTCTGTAGAGGGTATTACTTGATAATTTAAATTCTGTGTGCTTTCACAGTCGAACATTATTGCGACCGGATGGCCGAGTGGTTACGCTGCCGGCGTGCCATGTAGGAGGACCCGGGTCTGGTTACTCCTGAAAAGTTTTTTCGGGTGTTGGGCCC
>WUQG02415140.1:0-15815 GCA_011317285.2 Androctonus mauritanicus | reverse complement strand
GGACGGGCATCGACGGGCTGGGGCCGGACCCTATGATAAATATTTTCAAGGGGTGCTGTTCGAACATTAAATGTCGATATCTCTATTTGTCTCAGATTAATATTATACCCATTTGAAAGATCGTATGTAATTAATTTTTCTTGGGCCATTTGCAAAATATTAAGTACATGCATAGCAGAAAATTCAAATATTATAAGATCCTTCCGTTTTATCCCAATGTTGATGGTTAGATTAGATTAATGTAGTTAAATCGCCATAACCCACAAGGATATGCATTATCTGGCGGCGGCCATTTAAAGAGCCATCACATGCTGATCAACACCCATGATAAGGTTGAAGGACGAGATTCAACGAGCTGTGCCCGGACCTTTCCTGAAAAATTGGAGGTGTGGGACTTGAATTTGAATCCAGATCCTCCAAGGTGGTAAACCACAGCTTTACCGTATGGCCATACGGTAAAGCTGTGGTTTTAATGAATTTTAAATTTCCTCAAGAAATAATCTCTTCAAAATTTTAAAAATTCTATATATTTAAAATTTTTTGTTTAAAAAAATTATCCAATTCATTATAAAGAGGTGTTTGAATAATAAAAAAAATTGGCGATAATGTTTACTTATTTTGAATAAAAGTTTTTACTATGTATTTTTTGTTATATTTCTTAAAGTAATGAGAATCTATTGGTTTGGGAAGTTATAAATTATAATAAATAAATACAATTTTAAACAAAAGCAACAAATTTTCTATTAATTTGCTTTATGTTTACTGTGATAAAATTTTTCTAAATAGTCGTTCGAAAACAAAAACTTTTCTTATACTAGTATCTTATAAATCATTTTATCAATATTTTATTTTTATTTAATGCTGTGTTAACATGTTTCTGTTTTTGAAAGAAATTTCGAAAACAGAAACGTGTTATTCTTATTTTCACTCGTCCTCTTTAACCATACTTACAGCCATAAAAGCAAGAATAACAACACCTATAAAGAGAAAACTGTTTCCTTTATTGATTCCTTGATGAAGCATTTCTCCCCCTTACATTTCACTTGTGGATAAGGTATAAATTTTAGAAATTCAGGTATTTTTAAACAGAAGTAGATCCAGGTGCAATTCTGCAGCATTCAAATATTACCGGCACACTGACTGAATATTGAAAATGGATGAAAGAAGAAACTCAATTTGTGCAAGAAGTACGCATCTAGTAATACTGAAACTCCTATTGTGTCTGTAATAATATATTAATGTTTTAATAGATTGCATAAAAAATTGCATACATTTGAAATTTTTAAGAATATATCATGTTTGCAATCAAACTTTCAGTTTGAAGTTCGAGATTAAATATCATTTGTCTTCAGATATCAATGGAAATTTAATAATAAAAAATCCGGAACAATACAAATTGATGCAAAATAAATAATAAGTCTGAGTTTCTCCTTTGATAACGTAAAAATAGAATATTTTTTTCTGAAAGAGTTGGATGGTATGACTCGTGAGACAGAGAATTGCTGTGAATCTATTGCATAAGACAATACTCATTACTTTAACAGCGATATTACAGCAATAAAAGATTACCTTCACAGAAATTAACCATTTGTCATTCCGTAAAGAGAAAACAAATAGCATTCACGTAATTGGTTTTGCAGAGCAAAAAATAAATAAAAACTAAAAACTATTTTCTCTCATATTAATTTGCATATTGAAATAAATTTGATAAATTTTGAATAAAATCAAATATTATTTTTTATAAATGTTTATTATAAGCAAAAATCCACCTTTATTTATTCACTGGTTTTATCCATATTGAATTCTTTTTTTATATTGTAGCAACTCATATTTTGTGCCGCATGGATGAAACACTATAAAATTCCCATATTGTATTTCTCTGAATTTCTATAAACGTTGGCAGTAAGAAGAACAATTTCATGACTTATAAAAAAAAAAAAAAAAATAATGAAAACTTACAGAAAAGATTTACGTCTGATAACTGTATCCATTTTACGGTTGAAGTATCGTATAAATATACTAAAAAAGAATCTATATACGAAGAAATGTTTGATTATATATTTAAATGGTATAGAGTAGAAGTTAATTTTTTTGTTTTTTTTGCTTATTTGACTGAAAAATTTTTGATAACTTCAAACATTCATAGTAGTAAAAGTAGATATAAAGAAAGAATACAGGAGAGATGCAATTATGGAAACATTTACAATTATCGAGCGGGATAAACTTGAAAACAGAATTTCAAGATCATTAATATTAAAAGTACTCTTTCCAAGGGATTTTGTAAGAAATTTTAAACAATTAAAATTGACAGCAAAATATATTAAGATCTGTTCTTTATCATTGAGCATCCTTACATAGTTTCTGCCACAAACTTTCTATATTTTGGAGATAAGTAATTTAATGGATCCAGACATTGGTGAGAGTGTAGTAAATTATGCTTGCAATGATACAATTTTTCTACTGATAAAAACAATATATCGTCTAATTAATGAAGCATTCGGGACAGAGAGATAGTAATGCACTTTTTAATTTGCACTGAGGTGCTGAAATATTTTTTATTAGAGTTTAATATATTTATAGTAAAAATATTTTATGTGGTTCTATTGTTATATTATGTGGATTTTTGTAATTTGTGGCTGAACAATTATATATTATTCATATGCATTGATTTTCCTGAGCGAGAAATATAAACGGTCAACTATGATGTTTATCAATGTCTACTTGACATGTGTGTGATATGTACTCTTTGAGAGATCTTCATATTCCAATTATATTCAATTTTTCCTTTTTTGGGAAATATTATCGGCAATCAATATCATATTCAGCTCTCAAGCTACTCCTTTTTTTCCTAGCAAGGAAACTAATATGAAATAGAATCTTTCATCAAAATTTATTCCATCAATAATTGGTTTCAATCAGTCTAAGAGATGCACGAAACAGCTAATATTTTCCATCTAATTTAGAATGAGTGCTTAGTTCAAATTCTCAATACTTTTCTGCTTCGGTTCTGCATTTGTTGATTTTCATCCCTCTTCTGTTCGATGGATTCCATTACAAATGTATCCATCTAGTAGTATATATTATAATAATCTAGCACGTACTTCTTTCTCCATATCCTATTTATAGTTTGCAGTAGGCTCTGAAAGCGCTGTTCAATCATTTCAGGTTGGAAAGGGGAATAAATAGATTATTCTAACCTAAAGTGATTGAATAGTGAGCTACTTCAAAGCCTACTACAAGCTGACAGGGTCCATAATGGGATCACCAGAGAATAGAAGGATAGTGAACGATAGGCAGGATTTGTATTTCCATGTAAAAATATAATAATATAGGATCAGAAATATCTCCTTCACTTGATTTTCTAGTGGAAGGCAAATATTTTATACGCAAAGCCATTCTATTATATCGAGGAGTATAATGAATTTATAAAGCAATCGATAAAAAAAAAATTATCGATATTTGTTAAGAAGTTTGTATTTCTCTCTTATTAAATTTTTCCGAAGAGATGGTGTAAATTAATCATAAATATGAATAAATTTCACATTTTGGAAGATAAAGAAAAATTTGCATCGAAAGTCTTTTGATATAAATTCGATTCTCAGAGTCACAAAAATTATGATAAATTGTATGACAGCCAAAAAAATACAATGTTTTAATGTGACTGCAATCATATATAATGCGATTTATAGATAATTAAGAAAGAAAAATATTTAGCATTCAATATTATATTTAAAGGATTTGCGTAACCAGATATAAAAATGGGTCATCGGAGGAAAAAGCTCTGGCTAAACTCTCCATATGAAGAAGTGAAGAAGAAGAAGAAGATCTAAAAATGGAGGAAAGAATTCACTAATAACTTTGTAAGAATGGAATATTCTTAATAATCCTTTGTAAAAATCGAAAAAAAATGAAAGTTAGTGATTGTAAAAAATAAAGAGATTCAAATAAACAAGTAACAGAATCAGGAATTGAACAAATACTTCATATTCCTAACTGCTACATAACGAAGCAAAAATAAACGAAAGAAGAGGAAACATAGAAACATTAGATGTGAAAATAACATCATATAACCCAAGATACAATTAAGTGCTTAATGTTGGAAGCGATTTAGTAATATAACAAAGCAATTATAGCAATGTTTAATTACAAGGAAGGATGAGAAAATAAAAACGAAAAAGAATTTTAAAATGGAAAACAAAGAAAAATAACAAAGGGACAAAACTGAAATAAAAAGCGTCACTCAGAGGAAGCGATTAGGATCAAAGATTCAGCAACAACCATCGGAAAGAAGACAGCAAACAAGCAGAAAAACAGAACTGTACGAACAGTACTGACTATCTTCTGACATACGAGATGCGAATAACAGAGCGCAGAAAAGAGAGAGAAACGAGATACGAATAACAGAAATGCATTTAGGTTTGTAAATACAAATCAGCAGTATGAAATACACGAAGAGGAAGAAGTTAAGAGAATTTGAAAGAGGTAATAGGAAATTGAATCGATGGATATTTTTATGTTGACATTTCGTTGCAGTTCAATTTATGATTTATGCAAATAAGCAATTAGATTCTTTGAACAGTAAAATATAACTTTGAGAAACTTTTAAATAATAATTCAGAGTAAAAAAAAATTTAAAGAATAAAAATGAAATCAAAGATATAAGCAAGAATAAAAAATAGGAATCGTGTGATTTGCATTATAAAGACAAGAAAAATATGAATCTTTCAGTGGAGGACATGTTTATCTTATAAAAAATAATTTAAAATATAGTCAAAATTATTCTACGAGAATCAGCTAATATTTGCTATTAATGGTAATAATATATATGTCCTTAAAAAAAGAATAAAAGTGGTTTGCGAAAATCATATCAACTCTTTTGATAAAATATTTTGTTTTGAATTAAGTCAAGTATAAGATGTATCTATTATTACAGAAGAAAAAATAAATAAAACTGGACAAAAACAAACTTTTACATTCTAATTTATGATTAGGAGAAATGTAGTTCATGTTAAGTAGAGATAGGACAGATGGCTACTTGGTAAAGAAGTTATTTGCTACTTGGAAGAAGTCATTCTTTTATCGGATCGATTCGGATCCTATGCCTCTGATTTTTTTAGAGAAATTCATTGATCGATTCCGGTCCCTTATCTCCAGGTTTTTCAGAGGAACAGAGGATCAGCGGCTCGATCTCTACTAGTTACTAGCTCAACTGCCCCATCATGAGTGTGGGTTGATCGCAGAAAACTGGGGAATGAGCTTTCACTTATTATCTTACTACATCAAAAAGGATAGAAATAAAAAATGGATGCATATAATATGGGAAAAACTAATTGAGATTAGAGAGTGTAAATAAATAACAAGAATAGTTAATAACAAATTAATTATTTGCATGTTAAAAGTTTGAGCACTCTATATCAAAATTTTTAATTCAATATCAGTTTTGATTCATTCGCATAGTAGCATATAAATTCAAAGCAAATAGATACTAATTAACTGATTTATATCATAGAATCTACATGATGGATACACATATGACAATGGCATTCTGGAATCATTTCGAAAGGTAGTATTATATGAAATATGGGTAAAAATCAGACTATTGAGAAAGGATAATTTCTTCGAAGAAGGCAAAGAATGCTGATCAACCGGGAATCAGATCCTGACATTCCTAATTGAGTTGCTATTGATCAACTGATCGATTGATTCTCAAAGGAAACCTACTAGTACAAGCATGAGATTTGAAAGCATATATCGTAGTTATATTATCCAGTAGGGATTTATAAACACTGGTTTTTCTTCCAACATGCATTTTTCTGATTTGAATATATTCTATTGAATATTTATAACCAGTTAATCGAATATTGTAGTTTTAACAAAGTTACAGCATGTGTTTTGTATTTTTCTGATATTAGAGTGAAAAAGTTGATATATTTGATTTATATAAATTTATTTTGATATATACAATTGAATCTGATCAAGGAGACGACACGCTTCGATTGAGAACAAGAAAAACAAAAACAATCGGATACGATGAAGTGAATAGCTAAAAAATTCTTTATATTTTTAGAAAACACTTTTATCTGTTTTTCCACAGCAAAGAAATGCCATTGATTCATATTTTAATAACTTGACTTTCATAGAAAACGTTACGAAATTTAATTTATTAAAAGAAATTCTATATTAATGAAGAAGGAAAGATAAATTTACTTTATCATTTGCAATTTTTAAAAATCCATGTTTTGCAAAGATAAATAAAATTATTTTATTATTGTTTACTGGATATAATTTTGATTTCTGATATAAATAACTTTATAGGATAAATAATAATAATTTCTTTCGAACGTACTGTTTGCAGGAAGGATATTAAACGATCTACAAATTTAAAATTAAATTTCCCAAGTTTTCCTGTAACAAAACGAGACCGGACATTGATTAAAAAAAAAAAAACGAAAAAATCTAACATATAACTTAATTACAAACATGAGAAAAGTAAGATAGATCGAAAAACCACTAAATAAGTAATAGAGATGAGGAAATAGATACAAGCAAACAGAAATAATAGGGCAACACTACACAGCTATCGACATCTGTCCTCTTCCAGAGGATGGAACGAATTCTCTAGAGAACTTGCAAGATTGACCTGAAAGTCCGGTAGATAGCCTCAATACTGTAACGTTAGCTGCTACGAAGACAGTAAGTTGGTTTTTGTATGTAGGAGTCAACAAGAGAATCTCTTGATCCAAAAAATACACTCACACAAAAAAATAAATAAAAAGATAAAAATAACTTTAATGTATTTCACACCTGATGATGCGGTTCTAGTCACTCGAGATTTAAAATAAATTCCAAACTATTATTGAAGTTATACTTAGATTTCTTTTGCAAAAGTTTAACTTTTAGAAAAATCCGCATTTTCTGACTGTTTCCTCACTTTCTAAATAGGAAAATATTCAAAAAATCGTTTCGAGATTTTTCTTTGATCATTTTAAAATTTTATAAAATACGTATATATATATAAAATAAGTAAAGATATGCGTAAAAAGTAAATTTATTCAGTGAGAACTTTTAAGTAAAAAATTTTAAATCAACAAAAATCTTTGTGTTTAGATTTTATACTCTGAAATTTTTAACAATTTTTATTAAATTTTGTTTTATTTTCACATTTTAGATTATATATTAAACAGTTTTTTAATAAAAAAAAAATCACAAAAATATAACAAGAGATTAAGATTTCGATGCTTGTTGAAAAATAATGATGATGATTTTTTTTTTTGGTCAATATTAATTAATTCGTTTATTTATATTCATTATTATTTATAGAATAAAGATTGATAATCTGAATTAAAAAATCAATTTAATTCCCAGAAATTCTGATTAAAAAAAAAAATAAATTTTTGCTTTTTTAATAAGAGGCGAAAGACATGTTTTTGAAGTTTATCATCTAACCAAAACTAATTAATCATTTTTTTCTACATTGTTCCTAAAATGCCGTAAAAGTGTATTGTTTCGATTTTATTTTGTGGAATATTTATTATCAATTTTTTATAATTTTTTTTTTATCTTAAAGATTAACTGTATATTTATTTTTCCCCAATTTTAATGAATACTGTTTTGAGAAAATTGTTTAAAAAAATTTATAACAAGCTTTGTTTATAAAAATATAACGATAATTTTATACGTCTAATATATATCGACTTCTACTATGCGAATAAAATTTTTATAACGATTAATTTAATATCATTAAAGTGTAAAAAAATTAAAACAAAAAAAAAATTAAAATTTTTACTTCAACTTTTTCACTTTTGTTTCGTTTCGTAAGACTGAAATCTTGCCAAAGCTGTTTTCTTGCCAAAATAACATTTTGAGAACGTATAAATTTTGAATTTGTGCCAAATGAACATTTAAAATTAATCCGAATTTTTGTTAATGTAACAGCTTCAAAAAATAACGTGTGATTAATATGCATATTTTATTTTTCGTTTTTTAAAAAATTAATCTCCATTTCTGTGCGTTAATAATATCAAATTATGTTGCAGAATCACGTAGTTTTAATAATTAAAAAAAAAAATTATAATTTATTGCAATATATTTTAATTCTTTCTATATTTAAATTTCCTACTTAGAACATTAATCAAATTTAATTCATATTTAATAGTATGATGTATAATAATCGTTACATTTCTTCGGAAAATAAGGATAATTAAATCATCATGGCTGTTGTTTGCTGTCGATCTGTATGACCCATTAATAACTTTTGAACTATTCAGTATATTTTCATGAAATTTAATAGTGATATTCCAATATTAAAGAGAATCTCAATATTACAACATTTCATCGTATATCTTCAGCCATTTAAAAATGCGGATGTTCAAGTTTCTAAGATTCTCTCTTAATATCTCTTAAATTATTCATTCAATTTTTAGTGAAATTTAGATCATGCTATACCATTAATGCTGATCTCGATGATATATAAACTTATGGTTTAGCGCAATTATTAAAAAAATGGCTGACGTTCAAATTTTAAAAGGCTTTTTTCTCTAATAACTGTTTAAACTGCCATTAAAATCCTAGTTATCCTGACAAATTTATGAAATTTGACAGGATAATTAGGATTTCATCAAATTTGGTAGGATTATCAGGATATTAATGGAAAATTTGAAATGAATTTAAATAATCCTGTAGATCCGTCTGTTTAAAAATGGCGGCATTTCAATTTTTTGAAGTTTCTCTGTAATATTTATGGCACTATTTGATAGATTCTTATGACATTCAGTACATAAGTTATGCCATTGAAGACCATTTTAATGGCATGTGTTTTAATCTTGTATCTATAATTATTTCAAAATAGACGATTAATTCATTCCGAACTTCCTGCATTCTGAACTCTTGGAACAACTTAAATTATTAATTTGTTTTTAACATTTAACAAAAAATTATTTATTATTACTATCATTAAGAAAAATAAAAATATCAAAGCGGACAAGGCAGAATATGACATTTTCTTCATTAATTATTAATTATTTTTCTTCTTTAATAATAAAACAGAAACCAAGCAATAAAAAAGTTTATTCTCCTTTAATATTAATTTAGACTAAAATTTTATTATTTATATTGGCAATTTTTTCTTTTATTATGCGGTTTAATATTAAAAAAATTAAAAAAAAAAAATACAGAGAAAAACTTTTATTAAAAATCAAAATTACTTAAGAATATCAAATAGAAAAAAAAAATATTCGAAAAAATGAATAAAATAATATTTTATATATATTTAGAAAAGATTAAAACGATGGAAATTTTTATTAACTTCTGGATATTTCTCTTTTATTTTCTAATTTATTATTCAACAAACTGAAACAATTTAATTATTTTATTTACTTTTTAATTTTTTTTAAACAGTTCTAGAAATAATCGTTCATTTCTACACAGAAAATTTTCGTAAAAATAAATTTAATTATTGCAAAAAAAAAAATACAACTTTTAAGAAATGACGTATTAGCTCATCATAAATCTTCGCAATTTACATAATTGTAGAAAAGAGCAGAGAAAAAAATATATATTAATAGATTTAAAACTTGTCTAAGTTATCAATAAATTTATTAACTTTAATCTACTTCATGTTTCGAGGTACAGAAGGCCATGGAAACAAGCAAAAAGCTGAAATATTCATTTGTGTAAGAAAATGTAATTTTTGAAAGAAATTTGTATTTTATAATTATTGAAATATATATCTTAACAATTATAACGAGCTCATCCATTTAAAAATTCTTCTCCTATTCTTATAATAATCCTCGTAGCTTTCTATTCTTATATGGAAATATTTGAAGGAGAAGAAAGAGAGAAAATAATTATAAAAACGACAAAATCTTTCGTTCCTCGTCTCAGTGTGAAGCAAGGAATTTTATTTGAAAGATTCCTTTGCCCATCGATAGTTGTTGGTTTGGAGAGAAAGTAAAGAGGAAATATAATGAAAGAAAGCTATTCTAAAGAGGAAATTTTACATATAAACGATCTCATTCTAATATAAACACAAAAATAATTATTACAAAATTAAATATAACTATCAATTAAACTAAATTAATATAATTAAATTAATTTTTAAATATTTTTATACGAGAATTTGATATATTTAACAATTAATATTTCTATTTAAATAGGAGATTTATCCCAGGCCCTTTTCGGACCCTAGATTACTCCCAATTCTGGAGAAATGATTATCAATGATAATTATTTTCTTATTCCTTTAATAATCTCTAACTCATCTCTGACTCAAGATGAACCGTCTTTCATTTCTCTATCGATTTCATTCTGATTTTTGCTATACGTAAGTTTAAATATCCCAGATCTATTCACAAGCCGCATATCGAAAATCGGCCATTTTCTGATTTGTGGCCTTCTATCAGTGCTGGAGGAACAATGTAAAACCATTCTTGGTGTCCGTTTTGACAATTTTAGCAGTTAGCCCATCTGCGGATCTTATATTGGTGTCAGAAGTGTTGAGGTTGTCGTATAAGAAATCTCAAGACACTGGTTGCGGATTTATACTATTCTTAGCAAAATTTTTGTTATCATAAATATTGCAGATGCCGGAGATTGTGCAAGATAAACGAAGAATGAAGTTTGATATGAACTTTATATTTCTTAAAATTCTTTATAATGCTATCAGCAAGATAATACTGCATATCGCGAAAAAGATCATTTATTAAATGGTAAATCAGTTAGCCTTCCATAAAACGGTGTCATTGTCATTACGGTTTCTTTCTGAAACGAGACTGCAATTGAAAGGATCCGAGACATACAATCGCAGGTATCTGGAAGGATAAGTGACCAAATAAATGGCGTCTTCTTAATAGAAGTGCTCTAATTTGTTCTAAGATAACGTGCTCCTTGGCTTTTCCTGGAATTAAATTTTTCTGCACTTACAGCAGTTTTGAGGAAACTTTATGAGTTCGGATGCTTTGTAATAGTAGCTATGGATTAAGTTCTTCATCCTGTCCATAAAAGAAGCCATTTAGTTTATCCAAAATTGGAAATAATCTCCCTCTTCATATCAATTTTAAGAAATGAATATTCAAAAAATGGTCTCGTAAAAATTTTGTACGATAATTATTCGTTTGAAAAAAATTTTACGTCTGGAAAAAGTAATTGTTCCTATTTATTAAAGAAAAATTAACTAGACATTTTCAAGTATTTATACATCAATAACTTTGAATAAAAATAAAGGTCTAATTGGTTTCTATTTTCGATTGATGGATGATAACGTCTATTCACTGGCAACACGTCTTCTTGACGTTTATCTTCGAATAAACTCAATCATTCGTAAGAACTGTTACATAGTCTCCTATCTTTGATTTTACGCAACGAACTCTTAAAGATTTCTTATATCTTGTCAATGGCTCAAATTTACAAATTCTGAAAAACGATCGCCATGTTTATGTTATTAGAAACGATCTACAGAATATCTTAGAGCGGTTGGCATATTTTTCTTTGCAATTTTTAGTATGTATAATTATATATACTAAATATAAAATTTAAAATTTGTATAATTTAAAATTTGCTCTTACATTATTTATGTGCTCGGTATCTCTTGGTGCACGAATAAATCAGCAAAAAAAAAAAGAAAAAAAATTAAAAAAGCATTTCATTTTTTTTAAAGTTTGCTTATCTTTCAGATTAAACTTTTTGATGATAACATAATTATTTTTTAATATATCGATTAAAAATTCATCAGCATATATTCATATTTAATTGTTTACACCGATGCTGAGTTCTGTAGAAACGTTAAGGCATTAATGCATTTATCGATTAATACAAATGCATTCAGTCAGTTTGTTAAAGTGTACACATGCATGATTTTATTTAATCTATGTAACAATTCACATGCCACTAAATAGTTAATTTATTCACATCCTAAACTCCACTTTCCATGCAATAAAGCGAGAGAAGAAATCCAGCTAACAAATTAAATTAGAATTGAGTCAGCTTCCCTCCAAGGAACAAACGTTTTTCTGTCAAGACGCGATTCTCTGACTAAACAGATCTACTTTTTTGCTAGAAAAGCAAACTGATTTTTGTAGTTTCAGTGTTTCCTCGATAAAAATCGTGCTTGCCGTGCAAATGCGTCTTTACTTTTTCCTATTGCTGGAACTGCCTATTCATCAGACACTTACTTCATTTCGCACATCTTATAGAAATACTCCCTTTTTTTTAATTCTTATTGACATTCAATTATATTCAAAATTTATTAAGTACACAAATTTTATTTTTTGAATTTATAATGCAAAAAAAAAAAAAAAAAAAATTGCAGCAACATCAGTGCATATTTTAATTTTTCTCTAAGAAGTGTGTTGATACTCTTCGTTATTATTAATATATAATGTTATACACGAGTTAATTATTTCGATTGAGAGTTAATAAAAGGCATAATTGCATTTTTGCTCCTTTCCTAATTAATAAATCATTGTTGCAGAGTTTTAAAACGGATTTTAATTTCAACAAAATTCTAATTATCTCCAATAATCATTCTTGTTCCGCTATTGTTAATTTTAAATTATAATCCACGGTATCCGACAGAGAATAAATGTAAATTCTAAATCTCTTATTTATCTTTATTAATCGTATTTTCTTCTATTAGTAAATTTAATTGTAAATCTATTAGTTATATCAGTAAAGTTTCTCTTCTATGCAGTTTTGTATCATGTTCAACATAATCTCAGTAAATATTTGTATTAATTATTTCCATAAAATCGTGATCCAACTACTCTTAAAAATTTAATGAATTATATATATATATTATATATGTATGAACTCAATTAGTTGTATAAATTATGACACCAACAAAATAAATAATAAATGATAATGAAAATTTCTGTAACAATTTTTGAGTTGTAAAAGTCGAACAAACTATAAATTTAATTTGTGGGAAATTCTATTTAATATAAGATACTAATTCCATCACATGTTATTAAATTATAAATTTAAAACATACATTAACGTTGTTTTGAAAATCGTTCCTAATATAGAGCACTACTCTTTATTTTTCTGCAGATTAATCACTTCGATGCTGTGTGAAGTTCATGCTTGATGATTATGTTAATCAATGAGATTTTTCTATAATCTCTAATGCTTTCATATTTAACATTATTTGTGATTTATATATTGTATAATGATTGTAGGAACCTTTCCTAAGCAGCCTTAGCACTGTGACCGACCAGTGATCACCACACATTAGTTTACTCATGCTATATGATGCTCATTTAAACCCATTTAAAAAAAAGATTAGGCTATTGAGTCATATTTTCATGAGTTTAAAAGCAATTATATTTTCCATCTAAGCGAACTAATCTTCTCATTTCTAAATGTAAAATTTTAAAAATAAAAATTTCGTTCAAAACTATTCAGTAGTCCTTTTTTTTCCTATTCGTTTCGATAGATTGCAATGAATCCTCCCTCGCAACGTATTTAAAAAATAATAATAATGATATTTATTTATAGATCTCATATTTAAAAAAAGAGAGAGAGTTAAACGATCATTTTAAATACATAAATGATAATATTTCGAAAAAAAATGACCCAACAAATGAACGTCTAACTTTTTTCTTTTCACAGAAACTACCAATTGTAAGAATGGCTAACAAGTCAAAGACACGAAGCATCCGCTACCTTTTGTCATGATCATCTTATTCCTAGTATGTTCTACTGCATGCCCTTTCTATCTATAGTATTCCCTTCCTTTTATCGTTGCACAGTTATTTTTTGCACATTCATTCTCTGTTAGATGGACGACCATCCATCATAATCGCATCAGTTGCAACATAATTTATTTTCTAGTTCAATTTACACGTACTTCGTACTTATTATCATTTTTTTTTAAAGTTATTATGAAAGTCTGAAAAATATTCTATTTGAGAGAATTAATTAATAATATGCAATTTATTTTTTTTATTTTATTTTCAAATTAATTTTCTAAAATAATATATCCAATATATTACAAGAATGGAAAAAAAAAAAATTTAAGAGAGCTACAAGTCGAAACTATAAAGGATAAATTTATGTGAAGCGAATATCTCGATTGTAATACGAAACAGGAGAGATTGTAAAATAGAGGTTTTTTTCTGAGTACTGAAGTGGATAACACGTAGAAAATAGAGAGAAATACTGCATGTATTTTCGAACTATATTGGATATTTCTAGACTGAGAAAGTCAAGGAGTCTTGGCAGCGTGAAATAGGAAAAAGGATTTTTAGATAAGATTGATAAGCTTCTCGGCTACGGCATTCATTTATTCGTTTGAACTATTAATAGCTAATTTCTGGTGATAATTTGTTTGATATCAATCTAAGGAAGTTTTATTTTTCGCTCTCTTCTTCGTACTTGAAAAGGCCATAACCGATTTATTAAACATAACATTTTTTTTTTTTTTTTTTTGACGAAAAAATTTCTTAATTTAATTCAATTTAATAAATTATTTCAGTATAATTAATATTATCTCTTTGTTAATTTAATAAATTGCCATAATTATTCAATCTTTCCATGTCAGTTAGCCCTTTATTAATTGTCGCAATTTTCATTTTCTTTCGTAATGTTATTATATTTGTTTCATCAACCATGACACTTCTTTCTTCTATGTAACTGTTTTTGGTCGATTTTTTTTTTTTTTTTTAATTTCTAGGGAAAGTAATAACAAAATTTATCATTTTTAATTATATTCGTTCGTTTTCAATTTATTATTATTTTTTAAGATGAAAAAAAACAAGCAAACCTTATAAAATTATAACGAAAACATAAAATGAAAACAACAAAACTACACAAAAACAATCTAAACTGTACATGGCAATGTAGATGAACTATAAAAAATATATATAAACGTATAAAACAATTGCATCTTATTACTTAGTTATAATTTTATTACTTTAAAAGAGGAGAAAAGTATTTTTTATAAAACAGTTCAGCGAAAAAACATGCTGATTATTAATTTTCTACTTTGGGAATTTATTATAAATATTAAAAAAAAGTTAATATGGATTTTGTTCTAAGATCGCATTTACAATTATTGATTTATTTTCATCGGTTATAGTCTACTTTTCGAAGAAAAGTGAGATCACTGTTTATCTCTCTAATTGTGTGTTCCCTTAATAACTGTTGAACTAATTAGTATATTTTCATGGAGTTTGGTAATGATGTTCTGCCATTAACGATAACTTCGAAGCCGCATCATTAAACATTTTAGTTTCGATCATTTAAAAATGGCGGACGGGCAAATTTCTGAAATAATTTCTTAGCATATCCTAAACTGTTTATTTGTATTTTTTAAAATTTAGCAGGGTTCTCAAGTAATATATAATTAATAATTTTTTATCTTAAATCGTTTGAAAATGGTGGACGTTCAATCTTCTGAAGTCTTCTTTAATAACTACAAAACTATTTAATAGATTTTTACGGCCTTTAATAGATAAGTTATGTTATTGAAGACGATTTTTTTTTATTTATACATTACAGTCATAACCTGAGTTTCAGCACCTCGACTTATGGCGCTTCGGACTTACGTACATTTTAAATTGCCATCATTCCTCAAAGTTTTAATGTGTAATTTGGAGTTATGACTCTTCAGCAACAAATTTTAATGAAAAAAAAATGCTTATTTTGTTCAAAATAAGGCCTACAGTATGTTTTTTAGTTATAAATGGTTCATTTGTGTTAGTTATATATGTAAATAACAACTGCAATGCATTACATGCATTGATAAGTGAAAAAAGACACTGCTTCGATTTTTGGACATTTGCGAGTTATGGCATCAGTCTGGTACATAAGGTGACATA
>WUQG02415130.1:0-15820 GCA_011317285.2 Androctonus mauritanicus | reverse complement strand
CGATAGTGTTTCGACACGAGAGGATAATTTTTTAATGTTTAACAGTTATAATTAACCAATCAGAAAGTAGTTTTTCGATTAAGTAAGTATTTTATGACAAAATAAACAGTTTTTCAATAGAGAATATGTTTCATTTTATATCATTAAACATATTGATTTTATTTCATTTACTTTTCCAATTATAATTCTTCGGAAAAAATTAACTTAATTGTGGACTATATTCTATGGAAGGAGTTGGATTTAGAAAGTTGCGCTTCGGTCCCTGTGAAGTCATAAGATGACGTCATTTTTAATTTTTTTTTAAATTAGCCAATCGCAAAATGGTTTTTAATTGCACTATTTTTCGTTTTTAATAAGTTATTAATACAAATAAGTAACAGAACGTTCTTTTATTATTAAAATGTAGAAGTGATTAATAGTTTTCTTTATAATTTCTCCTAATAAATAATAATATAAAAATAAAATAATGCAATACAAAAGACGTCCAGTTTATGTAAGAATTTTATGACGTCATATTAAATTTTGAAATTATTAAAATTATTTAAAGTTTTTTGCTATTTGTTACTCGCTATCAGTCATAACTTTTTTTTTTTTAATTAGCCGAATTTCCAATTTTAATATAGAAAAATTTTCCAATTTTGTTTCATTCATTAATATCCCGCTACGCTTTCTGCCAAATATATCTTTTGAAATTTCGAACCAAACGATCAGACTTTCATTTGTAGATATATTTTTTTTTTTTTTTCATTTTATAAATAAAAGTTAATGAAATTGTTATAAAATAATACACAGATTTCTATTTTTATTATTACTTATATATATATTCATTAAATATAAAAAACTTGAGGTTGTATACGAAGTGGCGGTAAGAAATTGTATAATTATATCGTTTTTTTAAATTTCAAATTTTTAAATTATCCAATAAACATGCAGTTCGGTCGGAATCATAGAAATTCACTAATTGGATGATAAATTCATAAAAAAATAATAATAATAATTTACTTAAAAACATATATTTATCTGATTTTTATATTATTTCAATTTTAATCATTTCTATTATTTTTAAATAGGACAAGTTAACAGAAACTATCTAATGTGGAAGAACTGATATATTTTTTTTTTAATTTAAAAAATAGCTTAAAGATGAAAGTTTGTAATTAGTGAACTTTTATTGGATAAAATGTTTATGAATTCAAAAAATTTAAATTCAATAAATGCAATCGTTTCGCTGTTTTATTTCACGAAAAAATACGCACGCAAAACTGAATAGATTTTTTTTAATATACAGTGGAATTTTTTAGTTATTTTACCGAATTACGTGGAGAAAAATTAAATAATTTTACGATTACTTTAATACTCTTTAGATTATTTAAAAAAACACAAGCTGTACGTTCAGAAAGTTATCGGTTTTAATTTTGTATATGGCGTATAGCACTAGTTTTAATTCTAGACGACCGCGACGAATGACCATCTTTTATATAAAGAAGTTTGACAATTTTGAAAAAGTACTATTTGCATATATCTTTCTCTGTTTAATCATGATGTCAGTAGGATTTTCAATTAAGTGACTTGTGGGACGTATTACCGTCTCCAGACACGTCCACAAGTGATCTGCTCGTTAATTATCTTTCCACTTAACTCACTTGTAAATTCACTTCATTTATCGTTACTAAAAGATTCCACAGATTGCGTTAACTTTTATTTCATTAGCATTTTTATAAACGGGATTTTTCATGACGTTTTTCTATCATCATAAGTACCATTTCTAGATATGAAGATGTTCGGGTTGGCAGTAATACAATTTCTTAAGGATTTCTATCTTAAAAGTTAATTTTAATAATGATTTTGTATAATATGTTATTTTGGGGAAATGAAAAATATTCGATATTCTATATAGTTTTTGAAAAAAATAAAATAAAATTTTATTTTTCTATGCGATAAATATGATTAAATCGTTTCATGATTATAAATATATATCTTGCTGTTTTCTTATCAGTTGATAAAATAGAACTATAGTATTTATGTCATTATAAAAGTAACCACAATGTTATATTAGTAATATATAATTATTTATATTGCTAATTTTTGATATTCATGTCAGTAAGTTATGCTAACACTTAACTAGTGTTACTCAGCTGAGCTCATCACTTGCATAACAATAGCTCCAATAAGCTGAATTAGTAATACTCGGCTTACAGGAACATGAATGAACTAGTGTTAGCTCAGCAGCTACTGGAGTAACACTAGCTCAACAGCTGTTGGAGTAACACTAAATCCAGTAAGCTGAGCAGCTGCGTAACAATAGCTCCAATAAGCTGAACTAGTATTACTTACCTTACTGGAGCATGAATGAGTATTAGCTCAGTAGCTACTTGAATAACACTAGCTCCAATAAGCTAAGCTAATACTCAGTTAGTGTTACTCAGCTGAGCTTAACAGTTGAATACGAATGAGCTCATTCATACTCCAGTAAGTTGTTACTAGCTTACTGGAGTATATATGAGCTCAGTAGCTCTAGTAGCTACTGAGTTAGTGTTTTTTTTAAAGAAGGCATTTTAGACTTTTGAAAATGAAGGCCCAAAGAGAGATTTTTTGCATATTGTAGAATAGAAAAAGTAATTTCTAAAGAAGACATAATAGTTTTTTCATAGATTGTCATGTTTAGAATACAGCTACTTTCTACAGATTAACTTCTCCTGAAAAATAGAGAAAATATTTTCAAAAATGTTGAGGAAATTTCTGTAATAAGTATTATAGAATTATGTAAAAAAAAAAAAAAATTATAGAATAGCTTCCTATAGAACATTTAGACTGTCTTCAGGGCATATCAATGACTTCTAGATTAAGTTTTATAAAACTAAGTTAGAGAAACTGCTCTATATATCTATTTTTTAGAGAATCTGTAAAATTTCTATAGTGGAAGTTTTTTATTCCTCCAAATAAAAGTATAAAGAAATCCTATTCATTATCTATCAAACACTTTTTCACTATTATTAATTTAATCCAAAGTAGTTTAGAAAGTTTCTCGAATTCTCACATTTGACAGTTTTTTCCACCCTTCAGGAAATATGCGTCACCTTGACGGTTAGTTTCACTGCAAACAAGCGACAATTCGCAGGAAAGCTACCTTGACAGTAAAAATATATTTTTTATCGGCGACGAAACTCATCAAAAATCATATGAGACTTATGAAAATTTAACTAAATTTATAACTTAGAACAAATTTGTCAAAGATTAAAAAAGAAATCTTTTTTATTGAAGTTATAAAATTACAAAAATTATTATTTTTTAACTGTAAATATGAATTTTTTTTTGATCTGATATTCAAAACTTCAAATATAGTAGAAATTTTTATAATATATCTGTAGAATAGTTTCAGATTTAATCTTTCCTAGACGAATATTTATCAAGCATCCTGTATATATATCTCTGTATATTCGTACATTACTGAAATATAAATATTCATCTAGAAAAATCTGAAACTGTTCTACACATAAAAAAGAAAACAGTTGTCACCAACCTGAAAATTCATTTTAAATTTTTTTCAGTATTCCAACATATCTCTGTTATATTTTATTCATACAAAACAAAAATTCTTATAAGCAGCTTTCCATGCAAAACATTTTTCCTCTCAAACGTGTTATCAGATTTTTCAAAATTAATAATAAAATATATATATATATATTTTCCCTAATCAATGAATTAAAAACAAATGATGAAGAAATAAATGAAGAGAGAGAGAGAGAGAGAGTAGAAATTAATTTGAATTTATAAATTTTGATCTTAGAATAATTTACTACGTAATAAACGTCTTGTTAAGCTTTTTTTTTTCAACATATGCCAAGAGACATTTATTATTAATTTAATTAATTTTGTAGTGGAGTCGGTAGAGGAGTTTATTTAACGATCATTTTTGTAATGAAAAGTTTATGGAAAAATGAAGCGATATTATATAAACAAAAATTTCTAGTGTTTACTCTTAAAATAAAGTAATATCCGGAGATTTTAATCGAATAATAACGCTATTAAAGAGAAACTAGAGAATGTTTTCAATTTATATTTTCAGGAATTTTCTTCAAACTATTTTTCAATTATTTACTGTCTTTCTGGTATTTTCTTCTTTCTTTTTTTTTCGGTTTTTTTTTCAATCGGTATACTGAAAACATTTGAATTTCTAATATAAATTAAATTTTATAAATTTTTCGACGGATATTTTTCTTTTTCTTTTTTCTTTCTGAATTTATTTAAATTTTTTTTTCCTATTCAAATTTTATCTTATCTGTTTTAAATTTCTGTTTGATTTTAAATTACGTTTTAGCCAGTATTAAAAATGCTCAAATAATGATTTAATTCTTTCGTCCTGAGAGTGGTAGTCAAAAAATATCTTTCCTAAATTACAACTAATGGGCATTAAATTTGTATCGAAGATTAACAATGAATGTAGTTTTCACTCGATTAAAAATTGTTAATATTAATGATCCCGTACGTGTGTCTGTTCCATCGAAAATTGATAATATGCGTAACATACATTTCCATCAAGTGCAAATTTCTTATAAAAGCAAATATTGCTCATACGCTCTAGCAGTTTTAAGGAGAGCTATAGACTTCGTAGTTATTTATTTATTTTTTTTTTATAAAAGCAAATATTGCCTATGCGCTTTAGCAGTTCTGAGGAGAGCTATAGCCTCCTTAATTATTTAGTTCATTTCTTTTTTTCCTTTATGAAAGTAAATATTGTCCATGTGCTTTAGCAGTTCTAAGGTGAGCTGTACAACTCATAGTTATTCAGTTCATTTCTTTTCTTTTTCTGTTTACACACAAATAAACAGTTTCTTGTTTTTTCTGACAGTCCTTATTATTTGTTTTCAAACAGTATTAAATAAACAAAATTATTTAGTTTACTTGTACGTTTTAATTTATTTTTAATATATGGTTTTAAGTTCATCTTCGTTTCTAAATTTTAATTTTGATTACACATTTTCTTGATCTCTAGTCATATATTCTGATTTACTTCTAATCCCATTTACTTTAATTATATTCTACGCGGTAAAATTATCATGTTATTTTTAATTTAGTTTTATTTGAAAAATATTTGTTCACTCTTATCGCAATTCTTTCTCTATATTTTCGTTGGAAATGTATCGAAAATATTTAAGAATTTAGAAAAAAAATAATAGGTTATATTATCGAGCTAAACCTACATCTAGTTTGAATTTTCTTACTTAAAAACAACTTTAAATTCCACTCTAACTTAAGATATATTTCATACCAAACTATATACGTGCAGTATCTCTTTTTTACAGTTTTATACGTTAACTCTTTTTTTTTTCCTTTGCAGTAACTACACTGTTCGGATGCTATTTTCATGTCAAAGAGATACAATGGAAAGTCATCTTTCCTTCTGTTGCACACAATATTGATGATGTAAAGAATATTGTGCAAATGGTTTGTAGTTATAGAAAGAAGTAAAAACCATCGTAAAGAAATTTTTTTGTTATAAATAGCACCTCAACTATAAATATTTGATGTGAAAAAATGACCGAAAGAAAAATGCCTCTAGCTCTTGTGGGTATCGTTATTTAAGATAAGGACTCATATTTTTTCTTGGTGAAAATCTTTAAAAATCATTTTTTATTTTATTTGACACCAAGTTTTTGTTGAAATATATCTGAGATGTTTTCGTATTATTTTTGCAACATATTTTTGATATATATATATATTATTTTCTAGTTTCATCTTTTAGTAAAGATGAATATATATATATATATAAGAAGTAAGATACAAAAATTGCTTGTAGTAAACGGAAAAATACTTTGCAAAAAAATAAAAATGAATTTCTTTTGCAATTTAATTTAAACAGTTGAAAAATTATTAATATTACATGAGTTGTTTTCTAGTAAAATTATTTTTATTAAAATATTAATAAGAAAATACGCAAATATATATGAAAACAAGAAAAAATTCTCATAAAAGTAATATTACCATCGACTCTCGAGTTATAAGAAACCATCGAAAAAAAATAAATAATAATAAAGACTTGTAAAAGAAGAAAACGACTCTTAAAATTGATTTTAAACCATTTTGCCATCTGTTGAAGAACTGCATATAGAAGTCGGTGTTGTAATCTGAAGAAAGTGTTCGGGAAGAAGGAAAAAAAAAATATCTTTTCTGGATTGAAAAATATCCCTTCAGGTGGTTTTTCCTTTAACTTAGATTGTTAAAGATGTCCTATTTTTCTCAAGATGTTTCTTTTTATATGATTTTCTATTCTATACACACTATTTACCGTTAAGTAAGCTTATATGATACACGTTTGCGAAGCACATACCAAAAAAAAACTTTCTAATGTTCGCTCGATTCATTGAGATAAATGAGTGAACTTAATCGTTAAAACTTTTTATCGTTTTTATTTTTTCCCCCTTTCTTTCCTTCCTTTAGGGAATCTCAGTCAATAGATGAGAGTTAGTTTGATGTCAAAGCCATTAGTTGAAGTTTTTTTTTTCTTTTTTTACCTTACTACAAGAGCGAAATGTCGAATTACGAAATTTTAGATGTTAAAAATTGTAACAAAAGATAAAGTTAGTCGCATTTTACTTTGTAAAACTGCTCAAGATGTTATCTAAAATTGTAATCGACTATATATATATAACTGAAACTTTTGTTGTTCTTTTTTTTTTTAGAGAATATTTACGCCAATGTCGCAACTATTTTTCGCCAAAGGCAAAAATCAGATTTGTTAAGCGCATTAAAATCGGAACGGACAACAAACTGATAAGTAGATGCAGGACATAATAATCTTTGATGATTTTTCTTAGTTTATTAGATTAAATACGATTCGTTATGTTCGTGTACGTTTACAGAAATCATATTAAGACGGAGACGGCAACTTCTTGATTCCTAAATCAACTTACTGTAATCATATCTGACTGATGTATTCACAGTTTATTCTCTTCTAGTAAATTGTTTTCTCATAAATAAACAAAACTTAATGGACAAAAAAATGAACTTAAATCCAATTTTTAAAATGCTTCAAAAATCAGTATCACTGTTTTTGCCTTATTTCTTAATTGTGTCAGTATTTAAATATTATATGCATTATATCCGTGTAAATTATTGATTCAAGTATCAAATTTTGATACTTATTATATACAGTTTTATATGATTTTTTAGCTTGTAAGAATAGTTATTTTATTTTTTTTTTTTATATGCAAATGATATTATTGTTAAAATCTACTAAAACTGGTTTAATAATAAGCTTCAAAAATTAATTGATTTTCTAATCTTTAAAGATAAATTAATTTATATGCATTCATGGGATACGTAGCATGCTCGCCATGTAGGTATGAGATATGTAGCGTATCCCATATTGCATATCCCAAACTCGCTAAAACGTTCATTTTTTCACACTTTTTTTATCCCAAATTTTTAAGTCGCCAAAATAGCATAAAATATGAAAAATTGGCCATATTTTGCAACCAAAACTCTCGTTTTTCGATAAAAAGTGCGATTTTTGATATTTTCGATTATTGTAATTTTCATTTTTTTTTTTTTATCGAAAAACGAGAGTTTCGGTTGCAAAATATGATTTTGTTTTTCATATTTTATGCTGTTTTGACGACTTAAAACTTTGGGATGAAAAAAATGTTAAAAAATGAGCGTTTTAGCGAGTTTGGGATGAACCAAACCAAACTTGCTAAACGAGCTATGGGACATATAGGCTACTATTGAAGTTTTTAGTAGTTGTATTTAGTATTTTAATAATTTTAGTAGTATATGTCCCATACTATGGGACATATACTACTAAAAATACTGGGATATATGGGACATATACTACACTTACTAAAAATTCAGTATAAAAACATTCTTCTTTCTCAATCCAATGAAGATAAGCAAACTAAGTACTGTATAACACTATTATTCATTATAATTATTTAATATTGTTATTTTTTAACACAGTACAAACTTAATAACAGTAATAAACAGGAAAAATATATATTAGTTTTTTGTTCTTGTTATATCATAACTTTATTATGGAATAATTTATATTTTTGTAAATCTGTAATACGTAAAAATATTTATTTATTGCATATTAAAATTATTTAGGCAGTATCATAAACAAGTAAAAAATTATTTATATATAAAAGTATTAGCAAATGTTCATTTTTCTATGCTGGCAGATAGCTTTGTATGACCTGTATGATTTTTTTTTATTAATTAATTTACCTTTTCTTTAAGATATCAGCTTATCAATATTTAATAAGTCTGACAAGTTCGTCGCCATCTTGTATCATTTTGACTTTCTTTGTTTGTTTTCATGATTTTTCTTATTCTTATTATTATTATATTTTGCTCTGTAAGCTGTGTGTACTGCATTTATTTTATTTGAATTTGATAAGACGTGATGGCAGCATAAAAAGGAAAGAAATTCTTTTCTTAGAAGAAAAAACGAGACGTTGACAAACACGTGGGCTAATATTTCTTCCACAAAAAAAAAAAAAAAAACAAAACTAGGATTGCATTTTACTTCTGAATAGCATAAACAAAAATTAAAACAATAAAATGCAAATTTGAACATTAGATTAAACGTTAAAATGAAGTAATTACCTGTAAAAACTTTATTGCATTTACACTATTTTTAAATAAAAGTTAATATAGTTAATTATATGCAAAAAAAAGTCTGTTATACATGAATATTATGGATATTTAAATAGTAATTAAATTCTTTCACAGGAAAACTTAATTTTAGTCTTCTTGTATGTACAAAATAAAACAGAAAAAAAAGTTAGTCTAATTGCCTCTTATACTTAAGATAATTCTTAGAATTTTAAGAAATGATGTTGCTATAGATGTATTGTATTGTAAGAAAGAGGGATTTACACAGCCCTAGCAGGATCATTCCATAAAAATTCCCGTCTTAATCACGAAAGACAGTATCTTCTTCAATGGGTTTGTAAAAAGATCTGGTGCAGGAAAATGCAACCCAAGAAAATCATATCTTAGCTCTGAAAGGGCTATACATTCACACAAAATGTGGAGTTTCATCTCCTCCTTGACATCTACAGTTTGGACTATCAACAATCCCAATGAGATGAAGATGTGCTGTAGATGTAACTTATCTATAAATAATAATGCAACATCTATGAGGCTAATTAAAATTTGATAATACACAAAATTTTATTTGGTACTATATACCTTAAAAAAAAAATTATATTTGATATATAATAAGTCCCTTATTTTTAATTTTGACTTTTTCGAATTTTCTAATAACGTCCAAACTTATTTATAGAACTTAAAAAAAAAATTTAGATCCAGAAAGGAAATTGTCAAAAAAGAAACGTTACTTCTTATATATATATATATATATAAAAGAAACAAAAAACCCAAAGAAAAAGTTTAAAAATTTCCATTTTGAAATCAAGTATGGAGAAAATGCTATTTTAAAAACCCCTGCCTTGTTTGAAAACGTTATTCTAAATCTTTTCTCTCAATTTTTCTTCTTTCCTATTAAATCGCAACTTTTCTTCTTTGGAGAAAAGAAGAATCCCTCAAGACAAAACTATGGTATTGACTTTTTTTTTTTTTCTTTTTACCTAGATGCTTTAGGCAACATCTGGCGTTGGCAGAAAACTTCTTCCCACTTCTTCCCCTATGGCAAAACTTAAAAATTAATATGACTTCGTTGATACAATTCTTGCAACAAGTTATGAGTAATGTAATTTTTTTTTTTTTTTATTCCTCTCTTCTTATGATACACGATTTGTTTCATTTATTATGCATTTTTATTACTCTGCTCTTAAAAATAAGGAAGAATAAAAAGTCGTAGTTTAAGAAAATATAATTAATTTGTTTTGGAAATTCGTACCGTTTTCGATTCTTTTACGTTTCGGAAGAATTTTCGTCCATCTCGATGATTTTAAAATTTAAAGATGGCTTCGAAATAACACTGTTGCCATCCATAAACACAAGTTAATTTTTATTTTTTATCATTCATCTGAAAAACAGTTATAAGTAAATATATTTTTCATGGAAATAAATTTATTTTTTAATCATTTTTTTAAAAAAAAAAAAGATTCTTATTTAGGGCCTATTGCATAAAAATACTATAATTTTATTTCAGTGCTACCAGCAAAAGTTTATTTTAATGTCGTCCTCAAAATTGCGTTTCGGGTGTTTTTTTAAAATTTACTAAGAAAAAAAACATAAAATTTTAATAACAAGAAGACATCTCTTTTAATATTAACTGCTAGCAGATCCTTGTTTACCGCAGGAATAATTTAATTATAATGTTACCGAACCGAACTTTAAAAAAATTCCGATGACAAAATTAGTGAGAGTTGTGGAAAATTACTTCGAAAATTTTCTTCTGTTAAATCAACAAAGAAGAAGAAAAAGAAAAGAAA
Source organism: Androctonus mauritanicus (assembly GCA_011317285.2). Classification (NCBI taxonomy): domain Eukaryota; kingdom Metazoa; phylum Arthropoda; class Arachnida; order Scorpiones; family Buthidae; genus Androctonus; species Androctonus mauritanicus. Next base: position 5,420 of record WUQG02415130.1, on the reverse strand, counting down.
AAAGAAAAAAAATAAAAATTTAATAAAACTTCGACTAATTAAGTTGTTTAAGGAGTTTGTAACTGTGTTGTGTGTTCGATCGAAGAACAAATTGCGGTTAACTAACATGGCTAAGGTTATTCCGATATAGGAACAGCTTGCTTATAGAAGGCATTTTGACAGGTTTAACAACGCTGCTACAACGCTGATAACAATTTAAGGATATACAATGCAACTACACATTCATCAATCACAACAGATGTATGTCATTAGCAGATCTTATCGCCATTAAAACGTGTGCTTATTTGGATGCAAATGTTAAACACGCTTTAATAGAGAAGTTTAACTTACTGATTGCGGATGTAACACCGGATTATTATACTGTTCGCATATATATATATATATACGCATTTATACAAGTATAGATCGTAACACTAAAACAGGAAAATCATTTTCTTGGCGCTGAACTAAGATTATTTTTTAAATTGGCTTCAAAAATTAAACTCTTCTTCAGTTTCATTGTAATTACTGTTTATGTAAACTTATAATGGCTTCTGTAATTTATATATCGTTTTATTTACTCATTGAAATAGCCGATTTGATGATAACAGCAAATCGATTTTGATATAAAATGAAAATTACAAATATTACAATTACATCAGTACCGGTTCTAGAGTTTTTAGCGCCCTGAGAAAAAATTTTTGTTGCGTCCCTCAAGTGGTCAGTTTTGAAAAAAAGTAAAATTCATCAAAATATCGACTTTACTTTAAAAATATAAATAAAAATATCGCCCTTAAATATCGGTGCCTGAGTGGGCGAACGCTCGATCGTATGTTGAGCCGGCCCTGGATTGCATTTGTGATGAAGATGAATGACAATTTTTAATACACAAAACAAAATCTAATTAATATCTAAAGAATAAAAAATAATTCAAAAATTTTAATTAAAATCGTAATAAATCAAGAAAAATGAAATCTGTTGTTACAATCTACGAATTGAGTTTTATTTACATCGTGCGGTAATATTAGATTAAAAAAATCTTCTAGATTTGTGTCCGAATTTCTACTTTTTTTTTATTTTTTCCTTTTATAACATTCAGTTAAAGGCATTTTACTGTAAAGGCAAGAGATGTCTTGCTGTAACTATTTATTAGAAAGAGGTAAATGCGTTTTAGTAGCTGTATACCTCTGTTGTCCTGGCAACTGGGTCAATATCCAAGGGATTTCTAGGGAAAGTAACTGGCCAACAGTCACCAGTCGAAGAAAAACGAATAAATCTAGTAGTTCTAAAGAAAAGAAAAGGAAAGAAAAAAAAAAATACAGAAACCTGTCGCTCCGAACAACTGATTACATTGGCCAACAACAAAAATAGTACAATACAGTAGATTGTTTCGTTGATCCAATTTCGTTTTATCGAGTTTGGTAAATGATTTTCTACCGACGAAACAACGAATTTAATATTTGGTTAATTCCTATATTTAATAAACGTAACAGTTCTGTTTGTTTTCCATATGCGATATTTCATTTAAAAAAAGAAAAAAAAAACTATAAAAACTATAAACATGTTTTGTTTGCAACTTATATCCCACGAGAGTTGTTTATACGAGAACATTGTTAAGATAAGAGAAAAATACTTGTCTCTTTTCAGATAATATCGAGTTACGTTTCAGCTTTTTGCAGAAAGAGAGAGAGAGAGAGAGAGAAAAGCATCAGAAGCTTTATTGCAACTCACGTGAAAACTTTGTCGCGTCTGGGATTAAATAATGGAACCTGTCCAATACTAGATCGTTTTACAAATACGTGCGCGATCATATATATGAGAGATGACTGTGATGCTGGGATAATTCCCAACATGGTCGTTTTCTCTAGATCAGGAGCTAAGTTAGGCTATTAACGAATTTATTGTGAAAGTTGAGACGGATTCCAGATATCATCGTATCTGCTTATAAATTTTAATAAAGTCTTTAAATAAATAAACTGTTTTTTTAAATCGTTAAAAAAATTTTTTTTTGTTTTGTTAATAAATAGGAAATCAATTATTATATCTAAATATTGGTTATGAAAGTTAAATTTGTAGATAGTTAAACAGAAAAGACGTAAAAATTCGATTAAATTTTTGCACAATTAGATGATTTAAATATCTAAAATGATTATCAGATTCCATCGTATTTTAGACAGTTAATTTTATTTTCTAATTAATAAGTAATAATGTATCTCATCACACATATATTTCAAAAATATTTTACCATTAACGATTTTTTCTCGTAATTTAAATATTTCATTAAGCAGGACTTTAATAATGTAAACATTAAATGATACGAATACTATTAGTTATACCAGTTCAAATTTAATGCACGGATGATTATATTTAAACAATATTTTATCATTTTAATTAAATATGTCGATTTTCCTGTTGGCGAATATAAATGTTTAATAAATTTAATCAAAAATAATTTTTTTTTTTTTGTTAAACTATTTTGAAAATTACTTCTATACCCTTTCATGTCCGGATGATTTTTTTATAAAAAATATTCTAAAAAAAAATTTTTAATTTGCAGGGGGCGTTTTTGTATCATGTGATTTTGATTTAATGAAGTATTATTTTGTGATCTGTCATTTATGATAAATTATTTTAAAATTAGTATTTTAATATCGTTATAATCTCACAAGTTTAAATAATTATTATAAAAGAGAACAGAGATTTTATTATTCAGGTTTGAAAATACATAATGAATATGAAACAAAAGTTTTTATTAAAAATTTTTATTATGTATCCCTTTAAATATTTAAAAAATTGAATGATTTTATGTAATCATAGTATGAATGATTTTATGTAATCATAGTATGAATGATTTTATTATAGTAGCTTATTTTTTTAATTATATGAAACCTGAGGAAAAAGTTTCAGTTGAATGAAGAAACAGTAATAATAAAAACATTTTCTAACATACAAAGTGAATTTTTACATTTCTCTACTACAGAGTATTATTTATTCCATAGTGGCTGAAGTTTGTCCCTTGGGAAATGATAACCCAACTTAGTTGGGTGTTGCAGGATGTATTGAATGTACATCCCTAAGGCTTGCTAGTCTCATTTGTTATGTCCTGTCTTCTGTTTATTGTCACAGAAGTTCAAAATTGATTCTTTCTTAATTATTTGGTTATCCTCATATTATTTGGCACTCAATGAATATTAACAATAATTTAAAATTAAGCAACAGTATCAGCTGCATAATTTAAATGTACATTACAGGCTTGAAAAAACTTTTGAAAAAAGTAAATTTTTTTAAATAATTGCTTTGTAAAAAATTACATTGCAAAACTTCATATAAAATTTATAAAATGTCATATAAAACTTTATAATCTGTTTTTCTTGTACAAAAGTGAGATAATTTGTATTACAATTTCATCTAATTGAATGAAAATTTAACAGTATTGATTTACAGAAATTATTAGACTCGAAAGAAAATACAGTATTTTCATTGAACTGAAAGCTACTTTTAAGAAATTCAAGAAAAACTGAGGTAGTAGATATACAAAAAATATTATATAAATTTTTCTGTTTGAGCATTTCAAATAGTCAACATTTTCAAATTATTAAAATTTATGCAATAATTAAAATTAAATATTAATTTCAATATATTTATGTAATATTCACAATGAAATGGCAAACAGGTACAACACTTGAAATCACTGAAAAGTTTATAAGCATTCAATTCAGACATATTACCAACACTAATGCTGCGACCACTGCACTAGTCACTGCTATGTATATTCCAAGCATAAATCTTCGAAATCCTCCACCCTAGTAAATAAATATATTTTACAAATATTAATTTAATTGTTTATATGATAAAGCATCTTCAAATGAAAAAAAATTTTGATTATAAATTCATAATTAAATTAAGAATTTTGCTTTATTTTATAAGAATAAAACATTTTATTATAAAGTGACAATATCATCCATTAATAAATTGGAAAATAAAGTATATACTTTTATAAATTTTTCCAATAGTTCACTTTTAAAAAATTTAAAAATAGATTCTTAAAATATAATTAATATTAATCCTAGTGATTAGGATAAAACAGGAATCCAAAATACAGTGTAAGAAAATTAATGATGAAAGTTTTGATTTGGATGAAATCCTAACTTTGCTAATTATTATTTTATTATTTAGTTTTCAAAATCAATATTTTTTTTTTGTTCAAATTGCTATATAATATATGTTTAAAATTTTTAAGATATCCAGGATCAATTAATCTATTTTTGTAGAGGATTACAAGTATGCAATTTTTTTTGGTATTTATATGCAATTACAAGAATAATTATTGAAATTATATTTAATTCACATCAAACCAAATATATACAGACAAATTAACCCCTAGTATCAAAATTCCAAATTAAACTTTTTGATTTTTAGTAATTAATCATTAAAATCAAAAAGTTTAATATGGAATTTTGACACTAAGAGTTAATTTGGCTGTATGTATTTGGTTTAATGTGATCTTAGTCCCCTACTTCGTTTCTATTAGAGTATATTATATTTAATTCCTTATAGCTCAGCATGTAATAATATTTTTATTTACTTTTCCAAAAGTTCTATAAATGAAATTAATGATTAAACAATATGTAACAAAATCCACAGAGCAACAGAAATTAATAATGAAATTTATTTAATTAATAATAAATTAATAATTATAGTTAAATTTAATAATTATATTGATGATAATTTATTACTTTTAATTCATTAATTGAAAATAAATTATTAATTTTTGCAGTTGATCATTATTTATTTGAGAATAAATTCTGCTTCATTTCATTATTAAATTCAAAAATTTTAAATTATATTTAAAAACTTGTTACAGAAATTTCAACTATTTATATAAAGTTGGTCAGATGGCCATAGCGGAAGAATACTATGTTTCTACTGTGGAGGAAACAATTTCCAGGTCCCACATTCCAATTTTTTTCAGGAAGAGTCCAAATCCTGCTCACTGAAACCCATTCTCCACTGATGTCTGATTCCATCAGGGATAACAGGCAACTCATGATGAGCATGGAAATATCCCACTGCTTAGTACCCATTAAAAGTAACATTAAATCATGTAGAAAAAAATTATATATATATATATTTATATAAATAATATATTTTAAAATATATCATTTAATGTTCAATATGTTATTAATTATTAAATTTAATTTTAACAAATAACAGATGCATTTGATATTAACACAGATGGATATCAGAAATATTAAAAATGAAATCATCAAAATATTGAACATGATTATATCTATAAACTAAGATCTTTAAGTATAATTTGGAATTAATTCCTGGGTACAAGCTGTGTAATTTTTGTAGTATAGGAATACAGCTAGTTCTCGACTTACGACCACGATCGGTTCCGAAAGACCGGTCGTAACACGAATTGGTCGTAAGTCGAG
>WUQG02415129.1:0-41144 GCA_011317285.2 Androctonus mauritanicus | reverse complement strand
TACATTATAAATTTAGAGTACAAACTATCAACTATGCTATGTAAACTAGGCTTTAATAAAAAATACTGAAAACTAGTTTTATCATAATCGCGCGTATTCTTATGTATTCATAATGATTTAACATTAACTAATAATGAAATTTAAGATATTAAAACTATAACAACATAATACTGAGATTTAAATTTTGATTACATATAAACACGAACTATACTAAGTTAGTTATACATGATTTGGGTGATATTTCACTTAAATATAACAATTTTTATAACTATAAAACACATGCAATCTAATTATAAGTTATAATATTTTGAAATAATTAGCAATTATCATCAATATTTATAGATTATTATATAATTTTTTATGTTACTTCAATTTATATAGAAGATGGAAAAATTCCTTGAGATCTATTGCTTTAAAATTTATTTAATATTTTAATAGAATTAAATTAGAAGAATTTTATTTTTTCTCCTAGATTTTTTCGGTTCAGCGGCACATAAATTATCTATTTTGTCATCATAGAGTCGGCAATGTAAACAAAACTAAGTTGTAATGATAAATCACTAATCTTGAGAAGATTTTTTTTTATTATTATTATTATTAAGAGCCAACCAAAATACTTTAGAGTTTTGACAGCGTTTTGGCATCTCAGAGAATTTTATATTTTTGAGCATAAGAGAAAAAAATTTTTATGGTCATATATTAAGAAACAGCAATATATATACGTATATATTTTACTTTGTTTATAAGTTTGTATTGTGTTAATAAAAATTATTTACTTTTAAATAACAATAACATCTTAAATCATTTTTAGAACTTTTTATTTTAAAAATATTAGAAAGTAATAAAAAATGGATAAAAATTTTTAAATTTAGCCTAAAATAATTTATCATTTTTAATATGTAGGAACATTATTAAAATATATATATATATTTTGTCAATGAAACAAAGCATAGAAAATATTTACTAGAAATCTTGGCGAATTTAAAAATATTTATCATATGATTAAAATAAAAATTTGAGCTCAATAAAATCATAATAATATTTTTTTTAGAATTATTCACTGATTACAAATGTAGAGTTCTTGTAAGGTTGCAAAATCTAAATATAATTAATAAATTATCATCTAAGAATTATTTCGAAATAAAACAATACTAAATTGATCGGAAATAAAGTTAAAAAATAAAAAAAAACTGAAAAAATACATCTCTCAAATTAATTGTTTCAGATTATTGTCTATTCTATGACATTTATTTGAATAATATAATTTAAAATAGTTTTTAATAAATTATTAAATTCACTAACATCAAACAATTTGAACAAACAATTTTTTTTTTGTTTTTAATGAATAAACCGATATGAAGAAAGCAGTAACGAAAATTAAGTTATACTGTACTATATTCGAATTTGATAAATTTAATATATTAAATTTTATTGATCCTCTTCGTTATTTTACAAATAATTATTTTATTGTAACAAAGCTATATATAACTTTTTAATTCCATTTAAACAAATTCATTATTAAAGCCACATATAATTTATATAAATTTTTATCTGAATGAATGTACAGCTGTTTACATTTTGTTCGTATTTAATTTATGAAAAATTTCTTCCAATAGATATATTGCCAACCACAGAAGCATCTTTTTTATCAATTATTCAAAAAAAAAAAAAAAAAAAAAAAAAGAAAAAAAGAAAAAGAAAGAAATTTGATATCAGTTAGAATCAGATTTCGCTTTCACATTTATTCATTTGTTAACAACGAATCTGCTTATGAGATTTTATCTCTTTGTTCGACTTTCAGTAATAAATTTCCTCCTCTTAATAGGACTTTGTATCTTTTAATGAAGTTTTATTATTATTAGACTTATCAAATATACCATAAATAGTTATAGTATTTACAAATTATCTTATCTAACTTCAGAATATGTAATTATAGATAAAATAATGAAAATCCTACTTTATATTCTTTTTCTTGACATATATAGTCTAATGGTTGATATTTTATCCAATTATTATTATAGTAATTTGTTAGTAGATGTAACATTAGAATTCTTTAGAATGTTTTAATTAAAAAAAAAATAGATCTCATTGTTTTTCAGACTTAATATATCATTATTTTTTATAATTATCATTAAAACTTTAGTTTTTTTAAATTTTGGAATTAACGTATCTCTCGAATATATGGATAGAAATCTCGAAATACAAATTTAAATTATGAAGTGATGTAAGAAAATTTATATCTAAAATTCCTAAATATAAGAATTTTTCTACATCACTTAACATTTTTCTTTATAGCCTATATATTAGGAAATTTCAAAATATATATAAGGCCTAATATGGTAAAATGAAATATCAATGCTTAATTCGAAGTTTCAAGTAAATTAATGAGTATTCGTAATTTAATAATTAATGTATAAGAAAGTAGGGACAATTGTAACATTTTCTACAATATCTTGGCAATTTATAGACATTAAATAATAAAAATTGCGTTATTATTAATTCATTGTTTCATTGCTGAATACAATTGTGTGATTGATAATTGTTATATACTTTTATCAGCAGACTGTATTATAGTCGATCTCTAGCAGGCCAATTTTAACACTTAACAAACGTTAATTATAATAACTTTGCAATTTAAACTTCAAAATCAATTTTATTTTAAAACTATGGTTTACAAATAAAATATAATTATGAGAAAATAACAAATTTGAAACTTTATTTATGCTAGAAAATAGAATGCAACCTTTAATTAGAATTTAGCAATTGCATCAGATTTAAAAGCTTATTAACAAATTGACATAATGCAGTAATGACAGATATAGAAGGAAAAAAATACATAATGGATTTTAGCATTCATTTATTTTGTTCCAATGCCAAGTACTTGCAATTTATCTGAGAAACATTGATATCTATTGTAAAATTCTCACTTTGTGCAGCAAACAAGAACCCCATTTTCTACACAATGATTCGCACTCATTTCTCATAGGACGACCATCTTTGTAATAGTCCATCAGACAAAAAGATTCTTCTTCAAACAGCCATCTCTTGATAAATTAAATTTTTTTTTTTTTTTTAGCAACATAATGTATTTTTCTAATCACTTTTCTCATACGCTTACTTTTCTTATTGGCAGTTATTAGTTCGCTTTCTTGATACAGTTTATAAGAAGATAATATACAAGCCATATATCTATAATGATTAATTTTAACATGTTAAACAGTCACTCTAGGCCATATTATTGTTATCTTCACGATAGTGTTAGAGATAGCATTTTGCCATTTTAGAACCGTAAGTATACAGAATATTAAATTAATAAACGTTGAAATATGTAAAATATGCTTTAGCAACAGTAATGACAGAGACAGAGAGAGAGGATACCTGTAGATTAGCAGATTTCATTATGCGGAAACAATTAATTTTATGACTAACTTCGCAATTCAGAACAGTATCACATTTTTTTATTACTTCTTCAGACATTTTGTTAACATTCTGTTTATATTATTAAAATAAACAACGTGTTTATGTAATTTAAAATTTTACAACTGACCTAATATCACTATTGACACCATTTAACATTAAAAATTCCAAAAATAATAGTTATAAATTATTATAAAACAGTATATACTGTATAAATCTTAAAGCATAGGTAATAGATAGAAACAGTAAAGATTGAAACAGTAGAAACAGTACATACTGTTTCAGTTTTTGCTGTTAGAAACAGTAAATACTGTATAGATTTTAAAGCATATAAATACATGTTTTGGCTTAATTTAAAATCAGTTGTGATAATTTTAAGAATATTCTTTTTAGCTAAATTTTACTCGATAATAGGCTATTTTCTTTCTACTTAATTTTATTTGCATCTAATCAAGTTCATTTTGAAATGAAAGAATGTTTGGAGAAACTTAACATTTCTTTTAAATCATTCCAGTTAACTCTAATATAAATTATATTCTACTTAATATAACTTATTAAATACAGTAAAGTATTCCACAACTTTATATAATTTGAAAATAAATATTCTTTTTTTTTTACAATTGTAAATTAGTTATTAAAAAAAAAAAAAAAAAACTCAAACAGCAGAAGTTCTGAACTATTTTTGTTAAATAATATGTAAATTTTTAAAGAAAATTTTGGATAAACCAAATAAAAGTATTAAAAAAACCATGCCATTTTAATATTTTTATTTCTTTAGATGATTATTGCTATTTTTCTCGAACTGATTTTCTATATTTATATATTATCTGTTGTCAAATATTTTTCTTTTTAAAAATTCGTCCGTAATAATAAAATTTCTTAAAGAAATTAAAGAAAGACAGACCTGATATATTTTAATTATTACAGAAACATTAAAGAACAACTACTTTTCATGAAAATTAATTCTAAATTAATAAATTTGTAAAAATTATCATCGGGTAACTTGTAATAATGGCCTGTTTTCGGATTGTCGAGTAATTTTGAATCATTTGGTAGAATTCTGTTAGTTTGTAGACCTATTTCAATTGCTTCTTTAGAATTTTTCGGATCGTAAATGACAAAAGCCAAAAACTAAACTAATGTTAATCTAATACCAATCAAAACACAGAAAAATACTTGAAATTATAAATTAATATTTTCTTCTGTCCATACACTTAAATTATTTATTTATTTATTAAAAATATCTATTTAGGATATTTTCGGTTTTTTTTTCCCGATAAAACCGAAAATATCGATAGGATATTGTCAGTTTTTTCAATAGCGAATTTTTTATGAATATCGAAAATTCGATATTATTCATAAAAAATATCCTAACATATTAAAAAAAATCAAATTTTGACTGCTCTAAATTATTACACACACACACACACATACATACATATATACATATAAGTTAGTGCAAATTTCAATTAAAGTATTAAATCTTTAAATTCTGACATATTAAAAAAAAAAAAAACTTGTGTAATAACTAACGTTTATTATTAAATAGATTTAATTTTTATAAACAATTGGATAGTTTGATATACAGTAGTTATTCACAGGAAAAAATTTCATAAAAAAGTTTTTTAATTCAAGAATTAATCTAAAATAATTTGAAAATTTATAACTATTTATTATAAAAGTAATTTTTCCCTATATTAAAAATATATCTATTCAATATTTTTAAAATTTGAATTTTAGATGAATATTTTTTCAAATCGGAAATCAATTTTAAATTCTAATTTTCATCATCTGATTCTATATCAGTATTCAGTAACTGAGTTATTTCATTATTTGAATAATATTAACATATATTTTCTAACTACAGTATAATAATTCAAGATTAACCAGTTAAAAGTTTTTAATGGTATCTTGATATTTCTTTAATAAAACTTTAAAAATATCTGGCTTTAATATGAAAATTTCATTTAGCAATATCTCTTAAATTGTTTAACAAGTTGATTAAATGATAATTAATTGTTGTTGTTATTGTTGTTAACATTGAAGATTGCAATTTAAATATCATAACACAGTTTACTACATTATTGGTTCAAGTATATTTTATATAGCTTATCATAGCTTAACATATAGTTTATATGTTATCATAGCTCCTGATAACAAATATTTTCATAGTAGACTACAGTAGACTATGGTAGACTACAGTACTATACAGTAGTCTACTATGTAAATATGTGTCTCATAGTAGTTTCATAGTAGACTACAGTAGACAATTATACAGTAGTTTACTATGAAACTACTATTTACTGTACTGTATACTGTACATAGTAGTTTCATAGTAGTAATATGAAGCTACTATGTACAGTAGTCTACTATGTCTATTATTCGAAATTGTTTACGATGGTGATTACAACATAAGTTTGTATTTTCAACATTTTTTTGATACTTTTGAGAAGTAACCATAATTACTACAACAAAAACATTCACACAATGCATTTAAAATTTCCGCAGTGAACAAATTCATATTTATTTTAATTAAAATAATTTTGTTTTATTACATTTTAGTACTTTCACTTAAATCACTTTCAACAAAACTTCTATAGATTATTACAGTACAATAATTCTAATAATTATTTAATAATGACAATTGTTATAGTCAGAGTTCATAACAAAAAATTTTATTATTTTAAGAATTGATTCGAATTTTTGAAATGTAAAAAAAGATTTACAGAAATTTTATAATAAACACTGTTCGAGATTTAATTAAACGATATATTAATACAGCACATTATTCATAATATGCTACAGTCATGTTAAATACAGTATATATGCTTTCGGAACCAATTTACATAATATATACTGTGTATGCATAATAAATTAATTATATCGTGTCAAAATGTATTATTAGAGAATATATTTTAAAATTTACTATAAAGCAACCTAGTCATGTATATATATATATATATAACTTATTTTATAAAAATATTTCTTTATCTTAAATAAGAAATATCAGAATATAATATTCCAATAATAGATTCTAAGATTCTTATATTTTAGAATTCGACTTCTAGCAAGAGATTCTAAAATTTTTTTCTTATTTTCTTTTATTTTAATTATTTCCTAAAAGTATAGCATTTCTTTCGATTAATCCCTTAAACGTATTTATTAAATAATCTTTTTATTCTTACAAATTCTTCTTTTAATATATTACCATCGAAAATTAAAAAATATAAATAAAATCATCTGATAATACAAAAGTAATAGAAAAACCATTTATTATTTTCAATTTCTAAATTTTATTTCTAATAATTGTTTGATAAATAAATAAATTTGATATACCAGTAATCGTAAACTTGTCTGTAGCATATAAAATGCCATCATGCAGTTTTTATAGGCAATTTTCAGATTAAAAAAAATCACAATGGTTAGAAATTCCAGGTGAGAAATATTTCTTATCGTGGTAAGGAACTTCTAAAAGATTCTGGAAAACTCAGAATATTCCTTGATCCAATGATTCAAATCCAGAAATAGGATAGGTGATTATACAAAAAAAAAAAAAAAAAAAAATTCTATATTTTAGAATGAATTGCTTTAAAGTTTATGCAAATAAATACAATTAATCCTATATTCTATTTACAGCAGTCTGTTATCAATTCATTTTTCCTTATCAATGTTATAGTTTCTTTGTAAAATTATAGAGTTTATCAAATGATAAAATCAATTTTTAAACAATGTAGTACTGTATATCTTAAGTTGATCTATAGATAAGTATCTTATAGCAAATACTGTAGTTTAAAGCATAAATATCACATATGTTAAACTATCATTAACTAGATAGAAAAAGTCTAATTCTGCTTAGTGTTGTACTGTTTTTTTGTCTTTTTGTAAAGCGACAGAATGTCTATTGTATCCTATCATTAAATATCTCTTAATATATTAAAATCTAAAAACTATTTAAGTAAAATTATTTTATTTTATTATTAAAATAAATCAGATATCCTTATAAATTTTATTAATAATAATTTAATAGATTTCATATATTAGAAATTTTAAAATATAGAATATCGCATTTTTTAATGTAATTAAAATAATTTTGTTAAAAAAATTTATAAGAATTACTCTTGCAACGGATGGATAATCAACAGGCTTAAAATAAAACGGAAACCATTGAAATAATTTTCCTTAAAATATCAAAATTCAAAATCGAATATGAAAGTTTAAAAAAATTCTTAAAGAATGTTGACATTCATAAACCTTCACTTAAAATTTGAATTAATATTTTTTAGATTATCTATAAAAATAACTGTCTAATTTTCTAATTTATAGACGTATGTAACTTATTGAAAATAAAATATGATATATAGAAAAAAAAAAAGATTCAAAATGGGTTTGATAAACCTCTACTTTATAACTTTACAAAAGATACTTTCACAGCTTATTTTCTAAAGTTATGAACTTTAATGCTACTCTAAATTTCATTTAATAAGATTTATAACAATTTTTATCTTATAACTTTATACATTATGTATAGACTATTAGCTTGATATGAAATGCTAGGAATAACACCGATCTATATCCATTTTAAAAATGTTGAATTTAGGCATATATCTTTACATGTGACATTTATTTTATTAGTCTTAAGATGCCTATATTAATATTTCGATATTTCAGACTAATAGATAATGATATGGATCATATCAGAACTATTACAGGTAATGTTTTTGAAAACGAATATCTATCTTTCTACATTTCAAATAATTTGTATAACTTATCACATATTTTATGATTATATGTTACGATTATTGCATTTATTATATTGTTGATGACATTTCTTAAAATCAAATTAACTGAGAATAATGAAAGTATAATACTTAATCTAAGTTTAATAAATTCGTGTATGATGGATCTACGGGAGACTAGAGAGAGACTACCATCCCTTTCAAACAAAAGTATATAAAAGAAAAATTAGACATGTTTTCATTGTTAGAAGAACAGAATCTCCAGTTAGTCTAATAATTAATATATAGGTATAAGTATAAACATAAGTATCATTATAAATAATGCTTTTAATGACATTTTTTTAGTCCAAAATTTTTTGGATTAATAGTTATAAGTCATATGGTGCAGTATATATACAGTATACACGCCATGCACATACACTAATAATATAATGAAATTTCATTCAGTTTTCAGTATGACTATTGATTAATTTTATAGATTAATATAAAAATATGGGGCCTATAAGTGTATACTTCAAGAATTATTCGTAAAGATATAAAAAAAGTATAATGCTATGAATACTTCATTTTTCAATAATATATTATTAAATATTTCACTTAATATTCTCATAAACGCCTATTAAACTAAAAAACCTTTGTTTTTATTTAATTTTTTTAATGCAACATATGCTATTGCCTCACAGTTTCGAATTAAATCTGAACAATTTTTTCATCTTAAAGCAGATAAGTATTATATAGATAGTATTGATATATATATATATCAATATACATGTAGATTATGATCTACTATTAAAAATAAAATATATATACAGTATATATTTATTTACTGCATTTTAGAATATAGTATGTTGATAAATGCAATTTAAAAATAAGAAAAAAAGACTGACAATGAGACAAAAATAAAATTATTTAATTTAGTTTAGGCTAAAAGTGAACTCTTTAAATGTAATGAAAATTAATAAGAAAACTGGCAAAATTAACATTCGACATAATATAACTGTACTGTATTTTAATATTTGTCAAACTGATAAAAAATTTCGATAAAAAGAATCTCGGATATTAAATTATTCGATGAATTTGATTAGAACAATGTTATATATTCTTAAAGAAAATAATTTAATATTTCTTTAATATTGATTTCGGAATAAATAATTTAACTATACAGTATTTAAATCTTTATTATTATTTATAAAATATATAAGATAGTAATTTCTCTAGAGTAATTAAAGTCTTATTAAACAATTTAGCCGATCCAATACTTTTTCCGATTTCTTTATAATTAAAATTTAAAATGATGATAATATCAAATAAAACAGAAATTGTTCCCAAAAACTATTGCAAAATAATTCTAAATATTTGCTAAATTTACAGAAATAATAATAGTAATAATAAATATATATGAGCAATCATGTGTCAATAATAAAGTTGTCATCAGTTCGAATACAGTGATTAATGAAGTATTCGTGTGACGAGTTCTCTTTTTGTTAAACGTATTAATCCAACTTAACAAAACTTGTATGACAAAAAACAAAAAAAGGAATCTTCTGTTGCAAATATAGCTAACAAAATTTTATACGAACTTTTTTATTCTTAAATTTTCCATATAAAAATCAATTTCTAAAATATTTTATTTCTCTCCTTCGTTATAAAAAATTGACTTACTGACTTAAACGGATTGTTAATGATAAATATATATATACATATATAAATGTACGTAATGATTTTAAATTTGTATATTTAAATTCTTTATGAGTTATTCAATTTATAACCAATAATTAAATTACTTGTTAGTAGTTAGGTAGATTACTATTAAGAATGAAACATAGTAAATATGTAAAATCTTTTAAATTTAGATCTAAACGTCGATTAAGGGAATGACACTGAATTTAGACTGTGATAACAATAAACAAGATATTTATATTTTAATCTTGAACATATTGTTTTTAAAAAGCCAATCAAATTTAAAATATTGAATTGCTAATACTATTGAATTTATTCTTATAAAAAAAAAATAAAAAATAAAAAATACAGATCTAACGTTTTATACAAGAACTAATTTAATTTCTTTGAAAATCAAATTTTTATATCTACATTTATACTCTTGATATCAAAAATTAAATGATAATAAATTAGGTATATTTCCGAATATAATTTATCATGACTTTCAATTTTTAGACCTAATCTGTTATTACATTCTAAATATAAGTCTGATTATATATATATATATTTATCATAATAGTAATACATAATTTTGAAAGATTTACTTTTTTTGCCTATTTTCTGAAGATAAAAAAAACGGATTATTATAAAATATAGTTTTATTTAAAAAATAAATGGAAGTTTGTATAAAATTTTATATGCTGATACATTAAAAAATGATAATAAAAATGTTAAAAAAAATTAATTATTTATAAATAATCAAACGAGCCAGATCCATACTGGTTTTCATAAATGTAAGACAATATTTTTATATAGTAGGCCTTAAATAATCTGGACATTTAGAATAAAAAATATAGATTATACGCTATTGTTTTCTGTTTTTAATTTAAAATAAAAATAATGAAACAAATACCGCACAATATAATGATTAAAAAAAATAATTACATAGATATAATCTTTTAATATTTTTTTTTTTTTTTTTGCTCAGATTTAAAACACAATTATGTAATATTTTAACAAAATAACATAGGGCCTACAGATATAAAAATTAAAATTATAAATAAGAACTTATTTCAAGCGATTTTGTTTTCGGATTTTAGTACAAAGATTGCAAATAATTCCTTTTTAAATTTTATATTAAGATTTAGTTAAACAAAAATCACTTCTGAACATGATATAAATGTATAAATCTACAAAAAAACGAAAGGTAAAAATTTTTTAAAATATTATAAACTGACTTACCAATTAAAATTTATCCATATGATGGCAATTCTTGACGACTAGCACTTTCACAATCTGCAAATAAAAAAAAAATTCAAAACGATTAATTAAACAGATTTAGAATTATGCATTTTACATTAGATAAAAATATATAAAAATAAGGCATAAAATATCCTTCAAATTAATTAGAGCTCATCGGATTATTTACAGAATATTCAGTAATTATTAATAAAGCTCAACCAATTCATCCAGAACTTACAACATACATTTAAGCTATTAATACGTTAACAATTTAATAATTGGTCTGTTTCCGCGTTCTTATTAATCTGAACACATTTAATGAATAAAACAGTTCATTCATTAGATAGAATGCACATCATAATGGCCATTATCAATCATAATGAATACAATAGCAAGAACATGCCAATCTAGCACTGAATTGATATAGACCATCTTCTAAAATATGTTATGTCGAGCATCTGATTTTTCACATAACCTGTTAATTGGATTCGATTTTCGAGACCTATTTTTTTTTTTTTTTTACTAAACCTTATTAAAAATTTAAAATTGAAATGGTGAAAATAATTTTAACGTTAACACATCTTTAGTAACTCTCTAGAGGAAGTTAAGGTAAAATAAAAACTGGTATATTTATAAAATAAAAATCCATTTTTATTTTTGATATTCATAACTCTTATCATCGATAATATAAAATACGAGTAATTGTTACTTAATTTTAAAAGTTAATAATAACTTAGGATCTATATATAATGCTTTCAATAGATTATAAATGGATTTTTTTTATTTATAAATTTACACAATACGTTCGTTTCCCCCCTCGCCACAGACATAATAAAAGCTGAACCATTTCAATGGAAGTTGCCATCTTGTTCAGTCTAGTGATGCTAGCGACATCTAGAAAATGGAATCTACATATTTTATTGCTTTTTTTTTTGTTATTACAAAAATAGTTTCCAGACAGTTTAAATATTACGTATGGATAGAAAATCCAACTTACAATTCTACAGTGAAGAACAGATGATCGATCGGCTCGTTCACTATCGTTCTTGTCCAATTCGCTTTTTTTTTTTTTTTTTTTTTAAATAGATTTTAAAACTGAATTTGAAGTGAACACAAAAATCTGTCTAATTTCAAATACTGTATATAGGAGCAGTTTATACTTAATGGCGGTTGTAAGGAACAACGTATTTCTACGATAGATTAAAACTATTCTTTTATGCATAACGAATTTACCTTTTTATAAAAAAAAATGACTAAAAATTTTATTGTGTGTAATGAAATTTAAAATTCAATTTTAATTTGATTATTAAAAAATTAATTTTTTTTTATTATATTAACTAAAGGAATATAATTTTGGAATTCTTAACAGTCTATATTTATTAAAAGCAAAACATATTTTTAAGAACTAATAATTATATAATAATGATTTTAAAGATATTTTGATACATAAAACGTTCCTATAAAAATAAAATTTTGTAACTAAGTAGCTTTCCAAAAGTAAAGATTTTACCTTCTACCTTAATGAATGAAAAAAAAAATCTGTTTTTATAGATTACCTTTCATCCCCCAAAAATTTACTTGAACAAATGGGAAGTGAATTTGTTCCGAGTATAAACTTTGTGAATTTTAGACTAGATTTTTCATTCATTCATAGGTTAGTTTTACGATCTAAAACAATGATTCACTGTAAGACAAAAGTGTGTTCAAAAAATGCTATTGAAATATCTTGTGTGAGAAAAAATCATAAAATATTGTTTGTTTAAAGGATTGAAGATTTAAGTCTTAATGTGTAAATATTTCTTTAGACTTTATCTTTGCATTCACGAAAACAAAAGATATAAATATCGTTTAAATTGAGCGAGTGTCATCTTGAGTTTTCTTAACGTCTAATTATGATTTTATGACTTGAATTACTTCAATTTTTGTTGAAAAGCGAAGACAGATGGAGCCAGTTAAGTATCCCGAAAGACAGGTGCAGTTTGTTGCACTGATGAGAAGCCCTAAAACCATAAAAATCGAAGAGAGAATAAGGTCTAAATCGAAGCTGATTCGTTACCAATCAGTATACCTGAGACTAAAAAAGCTGTACCAAAACCCTGGGAACCAGACGCAGTGTGGGGTTAGTTCCAGACAGGATGTGCGTAGAATACCAATGACAAGCTGCTCGGATGGGAACAAGGAGGACGAGGAAACAAGCAGTTTGGGAAGCCGTTCAGACAACAGAAGTGGAAGATGATAGGGAGACGTACCCAGGCTTCCTCCCAAGGAGTTCCCCATCCTACCTTAAGTCTCGGCTGTGATTTGTCACAAGTCAGTTATTGTTATAGGTGAGGGAACGTAAAGAAACAGGGACGACAAATTTATTTAATGCTCGGGGTTAACAGAAAGTGCACAGCAGTATGTGAAAAGAACGGTGTGAAAAATTTAAACATTACTTCCTAAAAATTACTTTCTAAATTAACTTTTTTTTTTTTTATTATTTTACTTCTCCATAAATTTGACTAATCTGTTCTTACGTGCACATTAACTCTATACAGTATAGTGTTATGTGTTGTAGCAAAACTAGCACAAGGCGTGACACTGGCGATCACGTGAATCGATCAGAAACGTGCTAGGTGTACAAGGAACAGACATTTGTCTGGAATTATTTAAATCGATAATGGCGCACACGCAGACTGTCTACTAAAGTGATGAATAAAAATTTGTTTACTTCATTCCTTGTCTTTATTCATATAATATGCAAAAAGCAGTCATTTAAAAGATTTATAATAGTATTGATACTTTATAACTATTGGTTCGGTCGAATCGTTCATATTTAACGGATGGAGTTTATCATCATTCATAATGTTAAACGTTCTACGGCCTTTCCCCTTTCATCCCATAAAACTTGCTTGTGCAAATTCCAACATCTCACCCCTGGTCCCATACAGTTCGTTTCCGTTGGATAGTAATCGATACTGGGTGTATAAAAGGGTGACCTTTTCTCTTGGCTGTTGTGGCAGACTTAGCCGAGCGAAAGTGATGTCTGACACGTCCTTTATTGTAGATAGATCTAAGTACATGAGATTCAAACAATTACCACACTCTTCTTTTTCTTTTTTTTACTCTCGAAGAGATTGGGGAGGAAAGGAAAAAAAAAAAAGAGAAAGAGTTAATTTATGTCGAGACTATTGAAATACCACAAGACTCCGCAGGAGAGGTCTGGCTGGTCTCGTTAGCCTATCAAACGTTGTACCTCTCTCAACCCTTTCTCCTCCCTTCTCTTGTATTGGTTTCACCCACATTTTAATGGCATCATCGGATAACGTCCTTGAATGACTCTGATTGCGCCACATTCAGTGATACAACATTCTAGACGGCCATGCTAGCGATGGAGTGTTGTGCACTAGGGATCGAAATGACGCACACTGGAAAAAATGCTTTTGATAATACACATTTGACAGTTGACTTGAGAAAAGCAGGTAAGATTGGCTGTATCCTACTTCCAGGAACCATTCTATTTTCAACGAAAATTTCGTTTTTATTTATTATTTTACGTATTATTATTATTTTTTTTTACATTTATAATAAGAAAATTAAATTTTTAAATTTCGATTTGTATAATTTGAATGAAGACAAAATAAAATTATATATTATTAAAATATATTTATAGAGTACTGTATTTGATTTCTTATTCATCACGCGAAAAAATTCAAATTCTGCTATTTAATTTTTCAACGAGCGTTAAAAAAGAAAAAAAAAATTATCATCAAATCTAATAAAATATTTATTTTTTATTTTTTATTCTAAACTTGAATATATTATTAAAATTAATTAAAAATGAGTGTCGCGTCAACATAGCTTATACATATTAATATGAATTATATTCAGAGATTGTATATATGTCTACGATTGCATGTGCGTACACTCTATAATTTTTAAATTTATTGATTTTTTTGAATTTGAAAATACAGTACATAGCCGTTTATATTTATACGTAATAACATTAATAACAATTTAACAGCCTAAGCAAAACAATATAGGAACAGAAAGACTACACTACGAATTTTTTTACATCAGGCCTATGCCAATGATAACAGTTGATCATGCAAAGATTTGTGGCTTACTGAATATCGCTTCTGTGCTGACAATTCAATCACATTGTAAAAAATAAAAGATACAGTATTATAATTACTGGAATCAATTTAAATATTTCAATAAGTAGATAAAATAGAATATTTTGTTGTTGAAATGTAAATAAGCAAAGGCATTCAAATTTATTTTTCACAGATTTCGAAAAAGGTGAATACGAATTTTTCTGATAAAGTTTTTTTTTTTTATATATGATTAAATTAACTTTTTATAAAAGAAAAATTACTGTCATTAAATTAATTCTATTTTAAGTTCCAAATTCAATTTGAAGACTTAAATGAATAAATAAAAAATATATATTTGAATTTATAAAAAAAAAATGATTTTTTTTTAATTATAAATTTCAAAAATTTAAAACTGTTTTAATTATTTATATTATATCATCATTCCTCGACATAAATAGCCTATCATACAGTCTAGGCTTATATGAATACGAATATTTATTTTTTTAAATTTTAAATTTTGAAAAATTAATTTATGAAATATTAAAAATTATAAATGATTCGAGATGAAAATATAGCTGATGATGATAAATATTTAAATGAATACTATGAACTGAAAGCTCTTCGTTTCAAATAAGTAAGATTTTTACAAACTATATTAATACAGTTTGGTTGTCCATGATATTAATTAATTCCTAGAGACTAATTCATAGAAAAAAATTCATTTTTCTTGTCATTAGAGTGTTACAAGACAGTCATCCAAAGCAATTCATATCTTACATGCTGCTATTGTTTGAATTTCCAATAAAATATAACTCATTTCTATATAAATATAATATCTATTTATAGTTGAAACAATTCAATAAAAACTGTAATCGAAATTTTTTTATTGCTTAAAAGATAGCATTTATCAATGTTAGGCTATACAGTACCTAAAGAAGTGGTCTATTGTTGAAGTTCTACAAAAGATTTGAGTTAATTCCATATTTTCTAAACAATAATACCAGATTAAAAAGTAATATTAAAGATTTCGTTAGAAAGGATACACCGTTTTGCCTTTTAAACTAAAAAATTTCAGGAGAAAAATTTTATCAAAATGTCACGAATTAAAAAAAAAATTAATTTCTTATTTTCGACATTTTTGGAAAATTGAATCAATTTTAAGTTCCGAAATATTAATTCAATTTTTTTTTGTGTGTCTCATTTTCATATATTAACTAAGAACATAAAAAAAATAATCAATTAACTCATTCAACTTATAGCCATATCGTAAGAAAAAGCTAAATTAAATTTTTACAAAGATGAATATTAAATTATATATATTTTTAAATTTATTTTCCTTAATGGGTTTTATCATTAACATTGTTTATTTGATTAATTGTATGAAATTTTAAATAAAATATCCTATCCTAGGAAATTTTATCCCATTAGTTTTTAAAATAATTTTTACTGCTTAGGAAATGTTATAAACTTAAACAAAATTACTTTTACTTAAATCAGTCAAAAACTGTGGAGTTTACACATTATTTTATCTGATTAAAAATATAATGATTATAGAAGAAAAATATTCTTAAACTTCGTATAAATATATATAAATTATTTAACACATTTTAAGCAGAAATCATTAAAAATGAATGCACAGTTTAAATGTAACAATATATAATAATTATTTATAATATTTTTAAAATGTATAAAAATAAAAATTAATAAATGCATAACGTTGTTTGCAAATACTGTAAGACATTTAAATTCTTAGATATAAACTCATTCAAATCTAAAATATGATTTAAAAAAATCAATTTTCCTATTTTTCACTATTCATCGTTTAATCTGGACTGAATAAAGAAAATTTAATATAAAACTTAAGTAAAATACGAACGATTTTTGTCCAATTATAGGAATAAAACAATTTTCACATCAGATATTGATCAATTAAAGTATTCAAATTAAGGAATTACATGCAATAATTTATTTTCAATTTTTTTAATGTCTTTATGTTATTAAATATTATTCGCTTTGTTCCGTTTCTTTAATTTTTATGTGATGATTTTATAAAGAATTACATTCTAAATGATCAACATAACATAAAATACCTTATTAGTTCAACACTTAAGTTCAAGAAATAAAGATAAATTAGTGAAGGTATTTGATGGGAAATTTATTTATTACTCACAATTTACCTAATTTTTCCTCCAATAAAATATCTGAATTAATCCCAGTACGCATAAACGATTCTTAAATACTGAAGTTTTAACAGCACAGTTAATGTAATTGTTATTGCCTACAATTAAATTAAGATCTAAAATTTCCAATGGTAATCCGTATTACAATTTACACAATTTATATTAATTAAATTTATCATGTTTTTCACCACAATTTCCAACTTATAAAATTTAGTTTATCATTTTATAAATATTAAAAATATTCTTGGGAAATTATATAGAAAAAATTAATTTCTATTTCAAATTAAAAATTTCAATTTTCTAAATATTATTATTAAAATTTTAACTAAAAATCTAAATCTTATTATGAAACGACTTCACATATTATGTTTGATTTATAATACATTTTCAAAAGCAAAACTTAAAATTGTATATCTAGCATATATATTTAGAATCCATCTGACATTTTTCAATAATAATTAAAATTGAGATGATAAAATCCAATTAAAAAGTGATAAAAAATTCAAACACTTAAATAAACAACGAGTAAAATCGTAATTTAGTAGATGTGACCTTTGTAAATTTGAAGAAATCAGAAATTTACCCAATCTATGATGTATCATCCTATCAAGCAGGCTTTCCATAAGAAAACAGTTCTACAGAATGTATATACTGTTTTAATTTAATTTGTAGTTGTTCTTTTTCAAATTTTAATACAGAACACACAGATATAAAAAATTAGGAAAAATTTATATAATTGAAATTAAAATTAAACAAAAGGTATCACGGTAAAGGTAACCAACCTATCAACAACATATATGCAACAAAAACTAATTCTAATAATGTTTTCGGACTTAATAAAAATAACATCAGAAAATACATTATTAAGATTAATTCGAAAATTATTTTCGAATACAAAAAGTTAATAACAACAAATCGCTGAATTAAACATAATACGTAATTTTTTAAACAAAACAGAATATTCTTGGTATGATCTAGGAAATTAAATTGGATATACAAGATAAATATATAAACAGTCAATAGAAGTTAGTGGTAGAGTATTAATTGAATTTTATTAAATAGTTTTTCAAAGCCACAAAGTATTAATTACTTATATGGTGAACGAATTTCAAATTAATGGTAATTGCACAATTTTCAAAAATTAATTTTTAATAAAGTAAAAAAAAATCGCATATCTAATTCGAAAAAAAAAAAAAATTTAAAATGTTAAGTATATTATATTTGTATTTTTGGCGTAATTAAAAATATCAAAGAAAGGAAGATGATACAGATATAGCACCTATCAACAGTTTACAAAAGAAAAAAGATTCATTGTCAAGCACGAAAAGAAGGGGGGGAACATTTCAATAAAACCTAGTAATGACTTTGAAAGATTCTGAAGTCGACCGTTTTTATTGAATATGAGTCATCAAACACGAGTAGGGTTAAAATATATCAGCAAAGCTCATAGTTATTGAGAAAACTTCTTGTTTTCAGCAAAGTTTAATAAAAAAGATTCCTAATTCAAGAATAATCCTCCAAAGATTTATTCTTGGATCACGATTCTACAAAATACATCTGTTCTTTTGTTATTTTTCTTTGTAAATTAATCCTACAATCTGTCTAAAGCCAGACTATGTAATTATATTGAATTCATATTGTAGTTGTACGAGTAAATGTAATAAAGTTAATAAAAAAAAAAATCATTAGGATATAAAACTATTTCAAATTATAAGATGGCATTTAATTAAAATGTAATGTACACGGTACATTTAATTATTTTCATTAACCATTCTCGGTTTATAAATATTTATTTAGAAAATGAATTAATTTCTTTAATTTTGATTACTGATTTATCTAAATTAACAAAAACACTGAGTAAATTATACTGCTTAGCTTATATTTAAACATATCACTCGTTGAATTATCATAATAATGTTCTTCGGTCTCATCTCTATTCCCGTTTGGTGAAAGCGTAATCTCGATTCTTATGAGTGTATCAATAAATGCTACAGACAATCTAATCGATATAGAACACTTAAATTAGTTGATGACTAGCTTTACTTCGAAACGATAAATGTTTTCCAGTTGACGAATGACTACATTAATCTTTCTTTTCGTGAGTCTTCAGCATCATAAGAGCTCATCAGCTTTTCTATAAGTTAACGGTCTACATTTCTGAGAATTTTATATACGTTGGGCATTACACAGCACCATATCTATCTATTCTATATAAAGAATATGTGTATGTGTCTTTGTACGTGTATATATATATATATATATTTGATATATATTAATTTCTGACAACTCTATCCCCATTGACACAGAATAGCAAGGATTATTTATAAGTCGATATTTCTTGTCATTTCTACAATACTTCAATGTCATTTTTATGACAAATGTTCAGTACCACACTATCTTTAATCTCCTCTTTTTATGCTTCTGACATGAACTGAGATAGATTTATACAACATCGTTGCATTCACACAAATGCATTACATCTGCAATGTTTAATTCCACTTTTTGACTATACTTCGATAGCACAATAAAACTATGCTACATGTTTTTTTTTTAACAACGATAACCGTAAGCTACTTATAAATAATTTACAAAATTATTGAAATCTTATTAAGAAAATTTTAAGTTTTTTTTTGAATAAAAATTGTGACATTTAATGAAATAAATAAAAACGCAATGGTTATAACTTAGTACAAAATCCATTTAGGCATCTTTAAGTAGGCTAAACAAAATTTGCATTAAATTATTATTTATAAAAAAAATCATGTGAATATTACCAATATAAATTTGTTAATTTCAGCTAGCATAGCAGTTACTCAATTAATTATTTTTTTATTGAGTATTGATTTGGATATTGATTTAAATAGTTTTATTAAATTATTATGCACAAAAGTAGCAAATTCTTACTTTCAAAAAAAAAAAAAAAATACTGCCTTTTAAATCCGTATGCAAATATTCTAAAGATGTCAAAGAACTGAATTAATGTGCTTCAACAGCAGTAATTTAACACATTCTTCTCTACAGAATTTTCGATCTATATTCTACAACACATCTGTCCAATCCTTTAAAGTTACGAGTGTCAATGTATGAATATCGCTCGTATCAAACTAACAGTTTTTCATTTGTAAGCAGTTTATTTATAATACGTTTATCTCGAAACAATTACGGATTGTATCCATTGTCTTGGTCGTTGTGTCACCTGTATGACAATTATGCAGACGTAGGCCTACTCGATTCACATACCGCAGTTCCTGACTCGGTTGTTCGTTCGCAGTCCCTTCGGGCCACTGACCCAGCTCCATCAACACAATGCGAATTCTTGCTTCTGATTGGATAGCCCATTCCTCCAAATGATTGCTCGTTATACTGGTGAGTATGGTCCAAATAATTTCTCCATTTGTAGATATGACAATAAAATGTTTATCATCACCTTTTATAATACAAAGTAGTTTTGGAAGAATTCGTTATAAAAATAAAATGCTTGTTTATTGTAGTCTTTGTGTATGTAGGTTTATATTTTATTAATAATATTACAAGTAGATATTTAACGACGACATGCGAATGTGGATTTAATAACGATGAATTGGTCTATACAATAACAGCATTTGTGTTATAGGTTCCTATCTCGGGAAAAAAAAAGACTGGTTGAGTGAAAATTTCTGGAAGAATTACTTAAGAAGCGAGCAATAAACAATATCATCAATACGTTTCAAACATTCTCCACACGAAACAACAGAAGGATTAAGTGATCCACTCACATCCGAACTTTGATATTGAGAGACATGTCTTGAGTGCAACGGACGATAGCATTCATGTCGTTTGCAGTTATGAGGATTTCGGAAGTTCTAGAAGGCCCTTTTATTCATCCTTCACTGCACTTGTATAACATTACATGTTTAAACCATGAAACCAGTCAGTGAACGAAACATATCTTTCACTTCGAAATCTCTCTCGACTAAATGAGATTGCCTTTAAAGGGAAATAAGTGGTTGTGAGCCAAATACTGAAAAGGTACGACAGAAATCAAAATGGGGCAATATGAGCCCGTTAGGTAAGAGAACTGAAAATTGATATTCGACTTGCGATAGTTGCTGTCATGTTAAAGGACAAGGTCGATGTTAGCTGACAGGTTAAGGAGGCTATAATAAGCAAAAGTGGATAGGGCGAGATTAAGAAAGAAACCCTCCTAGGACAGATCAGAATCCTTTCAAGTGATGTCTCAAGTCATATTGAGGTTAGGAGAATCAGACTGAATTTAGTGAATATTTCGAATTCCAAACAATTCTCACCAAAAAAAAAAAAAAAAAAATTTGCTTCAAAACTGTCTTAACGAAAAGACTAGTTTATTAAAAAAAACCAATATTAAAAAATCAATTTTTATAATGTTACATTTGTCAAGATAAAATTGAAATCAGTGCATAACTTAATTTTCTGTACATTAACTGATTTATAATATTTTTTTTATATAGCCTACAGGTTTATAACATATAATACTGCATTTCATTGCTTAGTCAGTTTCCAGATAATCGAGTTTTCGTTTTAAAGATATCACAAACGATTCAGAATGTGTTAAAGTCAGTAAAATTTATTGGAGTGGTTTCTTTTTTTTTCGTTTGAAATGTGAACGATCCCTCGCAATATGACGAGAATTTTTGATTGTCTCGGGATGGAAAAATCTAGTATCAAAAGTAGGCTAAGTCTGGCCTCTCTCAGAGGATAAAAGGAAAGAACGTCGCGTCCCATCGCTTGCGAGTACAATACCGACGGGGAGTGGGGCTCGATTGGGGGACCAGCCGTCTGCCTCTGTCTAGACATTCGCCTACCTGCTACAGTCTGCATCTTCTCTGATATATAACAAAACGAATCCGTTAGGTTGCAGTTACGTATGCAGATGACAATAAAAGAGTAACGAATACATCGAAATATGATTTTGATTGCACATACCTAATAGTACCTCGACTATACTACCAAAATGCTATTAGATTATGCAATTTTGAATTGTTTCCGATTTCTAAAAATTATCTAAAGTTATTTTTAGTGATTGGTACACTCGAAGTGTCTTTCACGTCTAAGTACCGGAGGGACTGCTGACCGTTGATTGCTTGGCTTCCGTCCATCGATTAATGACAAGAAATAAATGTTTGCTACACGCAAAGAATTGAAGACTCCCAATGTCTCTTCGATTGCTAGAGATAATTATACCGTGAGGAATGGCGAGAGAGAAACAGAAGTATGGGGAATGAGGGTGTTTCGTTATTTTATTTTTCTGTTTGTGTCACTCGCCATTCAACGAATGTCATCAGTTCCATTAGTCTTTCATCGCCAGACATACATCGCCAGCTTGGGAAATAACCAGCAGGGTCTAACGTCAGCTAAGACACATTACACTATGTGAGTAGAGCAGAAGGAGGAAAAAAATCTTCTGAGGAGTTAGAAAAACACAAG
Source organism: Androctonus mauritanicus (assembly GCA_011317285.2). NCBI lineage: Eukaryota > Metazoa > Arthropoda > Arachnida > Scorpiones > Buthidae > Androctonus > Androctonus mauritanicus. The sequence continues at coordinate 18,392 of WUQG02415129.1, read as the reverse complement.
ACACTTCACAGATGGCTATAGAAAAATGACTTTTAACGCTTTCATCTACTACAGAATCTTCAGCATGTTGGTTGCTTACCACATTTTTATTGTAGATTTGTATTGATTCGTTTATAATTGGATAGATAAAGGCGAAACTTCTATACGTAAAATAAAAAAAAAAAGATTATAAAACTTTAAATTTTTTCCAGAAAAAGATTTGTTATAAATTTACCAGAAAAACATCAATTTAAAAAATTATTAAAGTTAAATAATTTGTAGTTAATTAAAATTATGTTAATTAAATTCTGTCACAGATATAATTTTTTAACAAATCTGTTTATTATAATTTTTCAGCAAGTCATCATTCTATGTTTTAAGAAAGTAAATTTTCAATTCGTTGGAATAAGCATTAAGTTTGTAAATCTCTCGCACTGTTAAAATTATTATAGATATATAGAATAAGACTCAATTCAATTTAAAAATATAAATATTTTATACGAAAGGTCCGTTTCATTAGCAATGAATTATTTAAGCAAATGAAGGGGAAAGCGCATGGAGGTTCATCCGTTCTGAGAGCTTGTCTAACTTCCTACTGTCATAAGTTTGCAAACCTCTCCTCCGTCGATACATCATTCCGTTCAACGTCCTTCTAGGTCGTCGCTCTTAGACAGTCTTGACCACGCCCACCGATGCTCGTCCACCCACGCTGTCGGTTGTATGACGTCACCGATCACCACCAATCGGGGAAAGGGTCTGGTTAAAGTTGACGTAGTAGTGGTTGACGATACCATTTCTTTTGATCCTTTCTTAACAATTGTTGGAAGGGAGAAAGTAAGACAGGTGGGATTCGCGAATCCCTCTTTTCATGCCTTTAGTGGGGAGTAGCCTAAACTAGTTCTCACTATAGTCTAGAGGCCTACAGGTGCTCTCAGTTACCGTTTTAATGAAATCAATGATTTCTTTTTTTTGAAACTTTTTCTCACATAATTAGCAAACTTAACAGTTTTATCGTATTTGTAACTAAACTGAAAAATTCGGTATTTTGTTAAGATAAAAAATTTCTTTAAAGCTAAATTGCCGTCATCAATTCTTCGAATAACCACACAGTAACTCCCCATATCCAATTTACTACGAGACCTATTAAAGAAGTTCAGATTTCTATGGAAGCAAACAGATTTGAAAAATTATAGAGGATATCACACACGCAACATCCAACAATAGAAGCTGTTACAGTTCAACAGATAGACTATTACCACAACCAAGAACCGTATTATTCTTAATACATTGTAACTGATTGTATGGTAGGATTACTAATGTTTCTAAACCATTATTACAACGTTTAATCATTTATGATCTTTGTTGCCAGCGTATTAACTGTAATCTATCTTTCATTTTTATAAATATATATATTTTTTATCGCTTATTATCTCTAACACCATCGATTGTTCGAAATAGTGACGTTTGCTGTCATAGTATAAATGACAATTAACAATTACGGAACAAAACATCAGTTTCTTGTTAAAAATTTCCTTAATCTTTTTTTATGGGTTTATTTTATATCTCTGTGATTGTATGTGCGTATAAAATATCCTTAATGATCAAAATATCTAATTCAATTATCAATAATAATCTAAAGTAATCATATATTCGGTAATAAAAAAAAATGTCGACGAACCCGTTTTGATGAGTAAGATTTTTAAGCACAATCAAAACGTAGAATTGAATCGGTTTTTAATCGATTAAATACATAAATTATTTTTATCTAAATATTAATCATTCGGTTTCGAAGATACATGCAGAAAAATCATTCTCGATCAATATGCGATTCTGATGCAGTTTTTCATTTCGAGCGTTATCTTAAACTAGTATCTTCGCAGCAAAGACCATGCCGCATAAGCTAGAAAAGATTCACAGTGGTGCTGGGTCTCAACCGGATTCTAAACTGTGAAATATATGTCGACTTTTTAGCCAATTCAAGACACTGTGACAGGCCGAGATTGATAGTATCAACTCAGAACAACCTTTCCCAGGCCTCTTCAGACAAGAACGGAGATTAGGGACAGAAGAAGCAGGACTAAGTATACAGATGCCACCCACCGAAATGAAGAAACCAAAGAAGGGAACCATGGTTGGTATTTTGGGGGTCTTTTTCCTCACTCTCTGCCTTCTTCACCAGAATTTGCAAGATGGAAACAGTCTCCCTTGCGCCACCTCATTTTCAACCCCCTATATATGTGCAGTGGTTGCACGACACCAGACAGCACTGACGTCATCAACTCGAACCAGACAAAACGGTTGGAAGGTCGCTGGCGGGAGAATCATACAAGAAATCATTTTAATCAATCTAAAGCTTGAACTGATGGTTAACATCCATAATGTGCAACAAGACAGAACGAACATTTGCAATTTTCAGTTATCTAAATTTCTTTATATTGCAAAAGAGAACAAGTTCTTTAATACAATTAAAAGATATAATTTATGAACATTTTTATATCAAAATTGTAAGATATATCAATTTTTTATTAAATTTTAAATCAGAAAAATACGCAACATTTTTTTTCAAAAAACAGTCTTATAATTTATTAAGAAAAATATATAACTTATTGTAAATCTATAAACACAAATATAACTGTAGGATAACTTCCATAAAATTAGAATATAAAATTTAACACTTTCTAGTCTTATAATATTCAATTAGATTTATTATGTTTTTAAAATGTTACTGGATTTTGTAAACATTTATCGATAAAATATCATTATATTCTATTAACTGTTAAATAAATTATTATATTTAACTGATTATTGATGATAATTCCACATAGATCATATAAAAATCCGTCTTTTATATCAAAAAAAAACTTCAATAATTATGATTATAGGTCTTAGATTTGTATTAGGATTACTGTCTGTTTACTGTAATGTATAATATTGACTAAATCATTCAAACAATTCTATAATTTCTTATAATTCTATATATTTTTTGATAAAACCTGTAACAAAATATATGAGTCCAATTCAATGATATTTTAACGTTTTCTTATTCAAGTACTAGTTTAAACAAAATAAAAAATTTTTACTGAACATAAATTAACTTATAACTTGTATAAATATAAGGATAGAGATAAGAGTTAATAAGTATATAATCTATAAAGCATAATAAATCATTAAATATTGCAACTAATAAAATATATAACGAAAATAATTATTTAATTGTTTCATTAACAAAGGAATATAATATAAGGCTTTGTTTTTTCAACATAAGAAACAATTAAAGACACCTTTAATTAGTTCTAGTTTATATTTACAATATAGAATATAATAGGGTCTACTATAATTAATTTTCTTTTGAAATAGTTTTTCATAAGAAAATTTAAGAAATTAAATGAAAATTATATATTGTACCTATACTTTTTTAATACTAATTTCTATTTATCTGTCTGTTAATAATGTTCCAAGCTCTTTATTATGCATGATTTATTCTGTGAAATACTTAACATTCAAACACTGCCAGTTATCATCATTCATCTCTGATAAGCTTTGATCTATATTGATTAGCGGATAAGTTCGAACTAGAATGGAAAAAAAAAACTGATTGCTTTAAGTTTACATAGAGATGATTAATAAAAATATTAATAATATAATGATTTAATAATAATTTAGGAGCAAGAAGGACTGGATAAAATATATATGTTTTATTCTATGAATATTCATCAGTGGTTATGACTCATTTGATATCTTTACCTAAAAATATTTTAAAAATTTAAAAATTTTTAAGAAAGATTCTTTCAAGAAACTCTTGAAAGTGTGTCACGTTATTGGATTCAATGCAATCGTACAAGTTAACTTAATTCAAATAAAAGTTATACGAATTACATCAAACAAGGTCTTTTCGAAAGCAAGCCTTTATAACAAGTGAAAAACTAGAATTGCGGTTCATTTTTATCTGCAGTAAGCATACGTGCCACTGTATCCAATGTCGCACTATCTATCCAAAGTGGTTTCCTCAACTAGCTACAGTAGTTCTTTAACTGCTTCCAGAACTTTAACCTTAATTTATAAAGGAGCTACAATGCCAAACTCGAGATTATTAGATTCGAATACTATATATCTCATTCTGTATTAACGCTTTATAAACAAAACTATTATAAAACTTATGACATAAACAGCAAAATATTAGTACTGTATTTATAACCTGAACGGACTTTAATATAGTTTAGAATATCCATTGAAAGTAAAAATTAGTCTAAAACAAATAGTTATTCACTAAGTGAAAAAATCAGTTTACTTTCTCACTTGATAACTAATTATTAGAAAACTGATTCCATAAAGATTATTAAATTTTGGTATGATAAAATTAAACCACCTTTCAAATTTATAACTTTTTAACTACTTTAACGTCTTGAATTTAACTGTACATTCTATCAATTTTATTATTTAGATATGTAATTATTTTAAAATATTAAAATGCTTTAAAATTATTATTTCTTACATAAATTCAACTAATTAATTTTTTAATAAAGTAATATTGATGTTTGTGTATTATTTCAAAAATAAATTATAAACAGCCTTAAATATAATAAGGGGGGAGAAAACTTTATATAAGAACATTGCATTGGTCTATTTAATCATAGAAAATTATTAAGAAAAAGAATTAGAAAATTATTAATTTATATAAATCACAGAAAATTATTTTATATATTTAATTACTAAATTATATTTTTCTTTTCTATAAAATTGTATTTTAAAATCTACAGATCATCATCATCATCATCATTTAAATCAGATCCTTGATACATTTTATAATTCATCAACGGCTATTATTCTATTTTTTTTTATTTTATAGAAATTAAATTTGGAGACAGTAGGCCTATTTACATTTATAGAAAATTAATAACTTATGAAATTTTAATTTGTTAAAAATGCATAGCCTGAATATAACTACAGTATATGGTTTTATAAATAACAAAGCGTGAATGATATTATAAATGATAAAATATATTTTGTCACGAATGCATAAAATTTTATATATAATAATATAAAAAAGAATGGAAATACGCATATAAACTTTTCATTAAAAAACGCTTAGGAATGTGATTTTTTTATACAAAAATTGATTAAATGTCCTATGCAAAATAATATTTGTACAAAATAGTGATGTAAACTGGTGTCAAGTTAAATCTGTTAATAAATTTCACATCATAAGATTAAAACTAAGATTGTATCTAAGACATGAATATCAACAACACCTGTATATCCTATCACGTATGGCAAAATTTCTTGTGAATCTATAATACATTTTTTTAAGATTTTTTAATATTTTGACGAGAATCTTCCATTAATAAAATACTATTTACACAGCTTTTACACGATCAACTTCGGTCACTAACCTGTCATTTATAGTTCACAGGCTAGTAGCAGTGATCACATGCTAAGATTTCAGAATATGCTTAGAAGATTTGATTGGAAAGGCCAGTATTTCGAAACAGGCCTTCCTAAGTAAATAATTATACTTATCTGAAGGGGGAGAGAAATTATATAAAGAAAATAAGCCTACTTCCTATTTAAAAATCAAAACACGTGTAGTAAGTACTATTTTGACATCATTTATTCCTAATATGTAAACAATCTTCACGGATATAGATAAAATTTTTATCGTTTTTATAAACATTCTGTGACCATATGACAACTTTTTATTTTAATTATTCATGAAGGTATTTTTCTGAAAAATTGCGATTTAATTATAATGATACCTAAGCTTTATAAGGATCACAGTTTATTTAAATATAATATATGTAATTTTATATGTTTAAACAAGAATTCCTTCTTCAATAATTTATCGTAAGAAATATGAAAAAAAAAAAAATTATAGGCTATTAGGTCAATGCAGTAATGATAAATGTAGGTCTATGTTAATTACATCTGAAATCAAAACATGAACTAAATGTTTCTAAAAACTCATCTGAGATATTTTCAATTAGAATTATTTTTTAAAATCTTATTTTTTACTTTTTGAGTGTTAGAATTTCTTACATAATATTTAAATGTCAAGTTATATAGCAATATAAGAATACACTTTCAATGCCTTTCTAATATAACCATTGATTTATCAAACCTTACTGTAGAAAATTGACTACTTAAATTCCTATGATACAGTTTTAAAGATTATACAGTCAAACTTTTGTATTATCTTGACACTGTTAAAGCTGCTAAAAATAGAAATAAAATCTTAACTTGTATAATTTTAATTCTACATATTTTAGAAAAATATTAAATCGAAAATTAAAAAAAAATAATATAAAATAAAACTCTTTAAAAACGATGAATCCAAAACATTTTATATATATATATATATATATATTATAGATATATCTTTTTTTTTTTAAGATTTAAAAAGAAAATTTTCAAATAGAGTTTTCAATTTTTATAAATATCAGAATTAAAATAATATAAATAAGATTTTTATATCTGATAATTTTCTAAACAAAATGAAAGATAATTAACCAAAAATAACGATTCTTTCTAAATTTTAAACAGGTAAGATGTTAAAATGAATTTAATTTTTTTTTTTTTTCAATAATTTAATAATTCTCATCAGTTAAGTTTTTAAATTAATACATTATTTTATTATAAAATTTATGAGAATTTCTTACGTGAATTCATTATTTCAATTAATTTGATAAAATCCAAAAGAAAAAAAAATAATTATAATATAAATTAATGTTTAGGGAATATTAGAATCAATCATATCAAAAAATTTAAATTTTAACTGTACAACTTTTATTTTCTATCGCCAAGAGAATTTATTTAAATGAATATTTTTTATGGTAAAGAATTAATCAAAATACTGTATATAAAACTCATTGATCATCATTAAAAAGACTCGCACAAAAGAACGATAAATTTATTAGGTCACAATTTTTGCAATAAAAATTTGAATGATATTCAAACTGCAAAGTTCTAAAAATATTTCTATTTTTTAATCTTTATCAACGAGACCATAAATTATTTCGTTTGAATATTTTTATTTAAAATTTATTGAGCAAATAATGAAATTAAACAAAACTATTTTTTTTTTATTAGATATTAAATTATTAAAGACACGAATGCCTGATAATTTTAATTTCTAAAATAAACTCTCTTGCTACTCTATATGGAGATGTGGAAATAGGCCTAACTGTATTTAAAAACTATAAAGCAAATGAAAAGTCATAAAACAATTTTTGATTATTGCCTTGCATATATTAATATTATGAATATAAAAAAATGTCTATATAGGTTTACATAAATAATTTATTATTAAATTATTAAATGTACTCTTGCAAAAATTACATTATGATCTATGTGCAAGAATATCACCTTCATTCTGGCATGGTGAGAGCGAGAGAAAAATATTTTAAATTTAAAACACTGAACTATAGTTTCGCTAAATTTTTGGTATTTATTTGGGATTTAATCTGTTAGGGATTTAAAGCATAAAATAAATTTGGAAATATTAAACGAAACAATAAACTAATCTGTCATCAGAAATAGAATAAAGCAAATTATAAATATTTGTAATAGAACAGGAAAGACTTCAGAATTTTATTTGGATTTTTGAGCGGCTTGAACATTCAAAGATGAAAATAATATCGGCTATATGAGGATGTTTGTTTTGAAATAAGATAAGTATCATCCCTCTCTCTCTCTCTCAGAGAAGCTCAACTCTAAAGTCCCCTGAGTACACTGTTATCGAAATTTGGAGAGGAATCAGCAAATAACTAATTGGTTAGACTATCTTTCTGCAAAAATTTATGAGAATTTTATATTCTTTAATATCTAAAAATTGTCTCGATGTGATTTGTTATAAATATCATAAAGTTTAATATGATATTTTAAAATATTCATATTAATTAAATTAGATTAAGACAAAACTTGTTATCGCAATTAGTTTCCGAGAAGATATTAAGAAAATTTTATGCATAAAATTTAAACATGGATTAATTCGATTTTGCTTACATCTAATCCATGTATCAGGTCTACATTGCCTATATTTATATTTTCTAATAGCTAGAATTATTAAATACAACACTTATTAATGAAATATATCCATACGTTAAGCTAATAAAATCAAGTAAGAATATGTATCGAATTATATCAGCATTTAATGAAATCTCTTTTTAAAAATAGCCATATGGAACTGCATAATGAAATACAATTGATAAGTTCTCTAACAAATTATTTTACGCTTTTGACGTTACGCTATTTAAAATTAAAACAAACCAATGCCAACATTAATTAAATATTAATAACGAACTCATATCCGCGATTGTTCAATATTTCTTTTTTTTTTTACTTTCAGATATTTAATTATATGAAAAAAAAATTGTATTCGGAACAATTTATGTGGCATTTTTTTACAATATTGCATGAATAATTTTTTAGAAACAACAAAACCATATTTCTGAAGTACAGTATTTCAGCTTAATCTTACTTTATGTCAAAGATTCATTCATCTCTCGTATTTTGAGTCCTTTAAACTTATCAACAGATGACATAGATGTATCACTCGGGGATTACTCTTAATGAATCCTGATAACAATTAACGGCTTGCCGTAAATGCACAAAATGTCCTTCACCGAGCAACAAGCGGCGTTCGTTAATTAGAGATTACTGTCATAAAACCAACGATTTGATGATGTTTAAAAAGTAGTTTTTTTTTTTTTCCCCCCTCTTCTCCTCCTTTTTTATTTTAATTTTGTCTTGTAACCGACGGCTCATAATTTTTACAGATAATTTCTCTCTTTTTTTTCCTCTATTCACTAAAATTATAAGTTCTCTTTTAAATAGAGAATTAAAAAAAAAAAAAGAACAGGGTTTTGACTAATGAAATATAATAATCTAGAATTTTTTTTTTTACAAAAAAACTTCGGTCTACTTTTTAAAATTTAAATTAAATTATTCAAATTCAAATAATCATCTTAAAATTCTCCATTCAACAATAAGTAAAATTTTCACTGTCATCTTTCTATGTCTAAAATATAAACAAGTAATAAATTTCCTATAATTATATTTTATAAACATACCAAGCAGTAGATGGGGAATCAAGCAGTTTTAATGCTTTATTTGAAAATATCACATGCTTATATATATATATTTTTTTTACCTTGTCTCTTACATTTATACAGGATCTTCCAATAGCTATAAATTTGAAGGAAAATCGAGTGTTACAAGATCATAAGGGTACTTATATACGTTGCTTACACCTACACCATCATCATCATCATATTCATTCATGCAAAGAAAATTTTTATTTTTTTTATATATATTTCAATACGTTGATTATAGCGTAATATAAACAACGTCTAATCTTCAATCTCGTTTAGTCGATCAAAAATTTTATTTTATTTTATGAATAACAGAATTTCTTTAAAAAATAATAGATCATTAATACATACTAACGAAAATTCAATAATGAATCCTACATGAAATATACTTTGAGTTATATTATATAAAAATTTTTGCTATTTTTTGAAATGTATATTTTTATATAAGCAGTTTATTAGAGGAAAAAAAAAATTATATAAATTTACGACATTGAATTCGTTATCATAAAATATGCCTGTTGATATCTTTTATATCAATGATTAAATATTATCTACTTGCTAATGGAAATTCAGACAGTTGCTTATTGATTGTTGAAACTTTATCAATAGATTTGTTGCCTGCAAACACGCTAAGATTTTTCTCCTTCATCCCGATTGTTCATGCCGATTTTAGCGATAATTTAATGAACAAACAACTTTTCACTGAATCACTAATTAAAATTAAAAAAAAAAAAGATGATGCAAAAACAAGTGAGAAATATTGTTTTAAGAAAAGAAAATGTTGAAAGTATGATTTTACGGATAATCAAATTCAGAATTACTGTACTAGTATATACTGTTTAGAGTTTCTTTAATATGATTTCTCGGTGGTTAATCATCCCAGTGTTCTAAAACGGGATGAAGAAAATTTTGAGACGAATTATTTTTGTTGCTGATGCACCGGTTCATTCATATTACACTGACTGTTAAATCCATTCATTATATTTATAGAATTCTTTCTTTTAAAAAATTACATACGAATGAATGTCAAAATGAATGGATCTGTAAAGCTTTCACTTCAAAACTTTAAAAACTAACAAGATTATCAAATTTCCGAATAAGTAAGTTAACTTTATGCAAACTATATGCTACTGATCTATAATTGCAAAAAAAATCTTTTGATTTAATAAAAATAATTCCTTAAAAAAAACAGACTATATTAAACTTCAAAATTTGGTTATATCTGAACATCAACTTAAATTCACTGCACGCACACTAATATTCGTAAATTGCTAGAATCTATTCTTCTCAGAAAAAGTTAGAATATATTCTATATTTAAATGGAAAATACCCATATTATGCACATGTATTGGATATGTCAATGCTGAAAAAAGTTATGTAAGTATAACAGGCTCTATAAATTATAGCATCATATCTCTATAAATGAACTGTTTTCAAAAGAAAAAGCTCTTTTTACAAAGCTTTATTTTTATAATTAAGAAGCATTTCAAAAGCCAGAGTTCAAAAGGAAGAAAGTTAATCATTTAACTGCCAATAAAAGAAAACAAAGCGTTAAAAACGAAGAGGAAAAATGATTTTCTAGAATTTCTATTTATAAACAGAAAATTCCTAAATAATATCAAATTCTAAAGCTAATGTTACCATAAATATACATATATACACACACATTATAGTCTTGAATAAATTCTTTGCATTTTAATAAGCTTCAAATAATTTTTTATCACCTTAAAAATACAAGACAATACAAAACAATTACAGTAAATTATAATATATAACCGTATATTTAGATATATATATATAAATATATATTATATATACAAATAAAATACAATGTTTACATTCACAGATATAAAAATTCTTTCAAAAAACGAAAATCGAAAATATAGAAAAATTATTTAAAAAACCTTCATTGATGATTTAGAAAAAAGATATAAGAAATATTATGAAAATATTAAATATATATATATATATATAGAGAGAGTATAAATTGTTGCTATAAATTTTGGTTTGTGGAATTTTAATTTTATAAAAAAGATTTATGACTTTTTTTCTGGAATGGCTGAAATTTTATATTTCTTCTATTAATTAGGACTATATGTAAAATTTACTGTGTTTTTTTATTTGATTTATAACAACATATCAAATGTGATTTTATATTTTCCCTACATTTTTAAGTTTTATTGCAGACTACATATAAAATGTCAGACAAGCCAGAACTTACAGCAACAGTCACCAAAATTCTTCAAGTTATATAAAAAATATATTTTTTTTTAGTTGAAATAGTAAAATTAATTCTACTTAAATATAGCTTAATTCAAATGTATTTCTTTCTCGTTTACGCTTTTACTATGCATAAAAATATTTTTCGAATTTTATTATTATTTTTAATTCATTCAATATTGTTATTCAATCAACATAAAAATATTTAATTACATCTATGTCCCTGAATAGTAATATCATTGAAACCAAATCCTAGTTCTAAAACGTAATTTTTTTTTTCTCCTTATTCTTTTATCAATTATACAGATCTACTTACAATTTTTAAAGCTGGAAATGCCAATGCTTAGATAACAAAGATTATCTGATAATTAAAAAATATATATATTTTTTTAATATTTTAAAATATTTAAAAAGGATAAGTTTTAAATATCAGTAGTTTTTTTTTTATAGCTTTTACGAAGGTTTCTAGAGAAAAAGAAAATAATCCATTAAAAAATTACTTGTTGACTATAAATCTTATTTAGTGGTCGGTGATAAATGAATCCACCTAATTGCACCATATAACAAGAGCGAGAGAGAGACTTCAGAAAATTTCGATTCTACGAAGATTTACGAGAATAATGTTACATCTGTCTGATAACATTTGAAATCTTTATCTTTCCCTGATTAGTCGTGTTCTGTTGACGAAACGCAGAACGGCTTCAATTAAAAATGGCTTCTTTTCGTTGTCAACAGACGACAGCTGGTTAGATAAATTGGTCACACAGTGCGCTCAGCTAGACCTTTAAAGTAAACATCAGCATTTACACTATTCGACAAGTAACTCTTAATAGGTAGTGGAAGAGATCTAAATTAGTCTAACAGTAATTTTCTAATTTAAAGTTTTTCTCCCTTCTCTTAAGAGATCTCTAAAACAAATATAGTATCAAAAATTCTATTAATCAGTTCTAATCCAAAATAATCATCGATTATACTGTAAAAAAAAAAAAAATTTAAATGATATAATTATTTAGATGGGGTCAAATTTTCGCTAATGAACAATTTCAATCGAATTTTCGACGAAATCCGAAGAAGAAAATTTCGTCTGATATTGAATTATTATTAATCAATTTAGTTTAGTTAGGAATTTTTGTGAGAAGGAGGAAAAAAGTAAAATAATAATAATAATGAAAAAATGGAAGCGAGAAATCTTGGTTCAAGGTTATTAAAAACCTATAAAGTATCGTGTTGCAAACGATAAAACGAGGTCACTGTTAAAATAGCGAAGAATGCTTATCCTTAAAAAAAGGCAATGATTACAAAACACTGATTCTATTAATTCCTTGAGTATAGCGTAGCATGACGGTCATAAAATTGTTGTCACGGTAGATTTTATTAAATTCCATCATACCAAACATTTAACAAGTAGGTTAAACCATCCAAACATCTCTTCAAATATTTACATGCCGCTGGTTGTAAATGGTTATCGTTTATTAAAAATTATTTATAACTCACGTGGGACTATAAACAATTTCTTTTCTAGAAATTATCTTCTAAAATTTTCGATTAAAAACTATCCAAAAAATTTTTAATTCTTTACGTATTTACCTCGTTAAATGGCTTAATTCTGATATATTTAAGACGACACAAGAATATAACTCACTGAGCTATGTGCTGCAGTAGAAAAGTGCACGAAGCTAATTTTAAATCCATAGAAAGGCCTGTAAAATCTTTACTATTACTTTTAGATAGTATTTCATTTCAAAAGCATCTGTTACAAACGAGAAAGAATGCACAATTAGTTATAAATAGCCTTTTTTTCCAACAGTAAATTTTTTGAACAAATTTTCATCCATTTTAAGCTGTCTCTAAAACGACAAAATCGATATTTTACGACTGAACAAAATCGAAAATACCCTCATCGGCTCTTGTGATCCTCCAACTACGTGGGAAAAGCTTTCTGGCCCAGACTGACATGTAGGAAGATATAACACATTGTCCTAACATTAACACCAGCCTAGATATAAACCTGATCAAAACAAATAGGATTTTTTCGCAGATAACAAAAGATAAAGCGCATCTATTAACTTTAAACTCAATATAAATCCATTTTTACTTTTACCTAAATCTAGCGTAATATCAAATATATACAAAAATCCATAGCTTGGATATATATGATAATCTTCTATTAGAACAAGTTGTTTTATGCAAGACGTTAAGAAGTTTGTGATGCAACTTTCTCGCCAGTCTAATAGGAAATGTAAATCGTAATTTATTTCCGGAGCGACGTTTTAAATATTTTAAAATAAGAAAAAAAAAATTATAAAAAAATATCGTAAATTCGGTATCTAACCCGCTTTGTATGAGAATGAAATCGTGAGTCCTATACGCGAGAGGAAACGTGTCAGACGGGTCACGTGATCACGTGTCTGGTACGGGTTTAATCACGGGTCATACTTCACCGGGAAAGCGAGAGGGGATTTTATATACACGGGCGCAAAAATCTGGTTCATGAATCCTATCCCTTTTCTTTAATTCTTTTATTCAGATCGTTTAAATATCACACACTTAAACAGTTCGTACGGATATTTAAACAATTTACGATATCTAAACATCTGCCGATTCAAAAATACAGTACTTAAAATTTTTTGTTTAAATGTTTCAAATGCCAACATTTATACCTTATTCCGACATTAACGTAAATTTCTTATCGTTGATATAGTGTCGATAATTATGTTAACTCGATCAAAATAAGGATCATATGTATTAATCAGTATATATATATATATATATATACATAGCATAATCCCTACTGACTACTACATAACGTTCGACAAACTATGATAAATTAGGTCTGAAAGACTTCATATTTCATTGGGTATAGACCGTGGCCCATTGAATAGGTTTAATAAGAAAACCCAGAAAGTGTGAAAGTGTTCGGCTTAAAAATCGAAATCAATCACTATCAATGGGAGGAAAAAAAAAATCATAAGAAAATTTTCAGTCTATAAAACCATTGCTCACTTTTATTCCTTTATATTATAGTAAACATAAAAAAAAGTAATAATAATATCACAAAGACTTTTTGTTTAAGAAAATTATAAATTAATAAATATAATAATGCATATGTCTCTCAAAAAAATAGCATAATACTATATTGAGAGTTAATAGGCCATTTTATTTCCATAAAAATTTATTATTTTAAATTAAAAATATTGCATTACTTAATACGCATTTTTGTTGTTTCTATAAAATGCACAAACGTTAATAAGAAATGATTAATTTTTAATTATAATAATAAAAAAAAAATTTAAATTGATCTGAATCGAAAATTAAAACAGAATAGTCTTTTTTTTTTGAGAATTTATTAAGTTAATAGCTTAAAAGTCTATAAAATTTCAAGCTTTTTTTTGATAAGAGGAAAAGAAAACCGACGAAAGCCATTGGATTTTCAACAGACAAAAATTTATTTTCCTCTCAAAATTATCTCAGGACAACAGATTTATATATATCTATAATATATTTTATGAAATGGATCTGGTATTAGAGAGAAGAAAGAAATGTTTCAATCAATTTACAAAAATCAAAGTTCAATTTTCATTCATTTAGTTAACTTTAATCGATTTTATACCAATTTTTACAGGATTATTTTTGCTGCATTTACTATTTACGATATTAACCTATTATTAAAAAAATGTATCCAAGCATTATAGACTACACATAAGAAAAATATATATAAGTATATATATATCCTGTTAGTAGACAGTTGGAAGTCTTTAGCAATAAAATTTATTGTGAAATAAATTTTTCGATTTCTTTTATCATTTTTCTTATAGGAATACATTGTAAAAATTATCATAGACTTACTACAAGTAGTCATTTCAAAAATAATCTTTATAAATTATTAACCTAAAGTAACTTTTCTTTAAGAAAAATCAGAAAATTTATGAATGAATGGATATTACATAATTACATAGAGATAAATAGCTGAGATTTCTATAATGTAAGCATGTATTGTTTTATCTTAAACCTCTGTTCAATAATTTAAATCAAGTTTTATTTTTATGAATAAATTAACGCTTATATATATATTTATATAATTTATAATATATATATATATATATAAAAAAAGTACAGTACAATATCGTTACATTAGATAAATTGTGATTTAAGACGTGTATCATCCATTCTCGAATTTAATTTTGCTATTTTTAATTCGTTATTTTTTTCGAGAGACAGATGGAAATTAAGAAAAAAATAATAATAATTAGTTTCAGGAGGAAAAAAAATTTAATTCAGATTAATTGCAATCTAACAATAATTACTATTTCGACGATGCCTTAAATAATATGATTTGACAGTTTTCAGTTTTCACAGACTAGAAAAAAAAAAAAAAAGCTAATAATTTTATTAAGTAATCCTGTGAGAGTTTTGCTGATGATAAACGTGTCTAATTCCAAAATTGCAATTATTTTCTCATCACACTTTCGCATTTTTAAGTCGCGAAAGGGATTTCCAAACTGTCAAATAATTTCTCTACTACCACGTAATAGTTATACTCGATAATTTTAAAAAATTATAATTCAAAATAAAATTTTTTTTCCACTTAAATAAATAGTCGATTTATCTGTTTTAAAAAATGTAATGATTTTCAATTTTTATTTTCTAAATTTAACAGCAAAAAAAAAAAAAAAAATCATTATAACGCGATCTAAAACATTTAACTTACTTGTTAGTTTCTTATAAGCTAAGCATAGATCCCAAGCAGAATTAATTAAGAAAAAAAAGCATTGCATATCTAACAAAAATAGTGCCATTTACTTAATTATATGCAAATTTATTATCGAAATTTATATAAGACATGCATTGAAATCCATAAGTTATAAGAAAAAGATAAAAATATTTAAAAAAAAAAATTAAACAACACAGTAGATCTAAAGTTAGGTTATTATGAATGTTTGTCAACTTGCTAGATTATCAATTAAAAATTTTTTTAATTATCTATAAAACGAACACAGCATAACAACAAGAGACTAGTTTAAACCTAGGCCTAATTATATTTTAAGAATGGATTTGATGTTAGATTAAGATCATTTTATAGACTACAAATTATTAATAAATAAAAATTTTTGATTGAAAATTTATCTAAAATAGTAGTAGGATTAAATATAATAAAATAGTATATACAGGTACTATATATATATACATATTAGTTATTTGTCTATAATGATAAGAACAGAAAACCTCTTTTTATAAAAAATATTCATTTTAATTTAAAAAAAAATGTTTTTTATGCTATTATTATTCAAATTTATATTCGATTTAAGCTTATTTAAACAAGTTTTAAGGTATTACATATGTACTAAAATAGTTTAGCAGACTTAAGGGACCCTGCTAGTCACTTTGGGCACTTAGCACAAGAACCTTCTAATGGGATTTCCCCCTATATTTATATAATTTTTAGCTCTTCATCAATTGATGCCATATTAGTTTAGATTTATTAGGTGCAGAAATTCTCTAAAAGCAAAGATGAATATAGTCTACATTATTTAAGCAATCCTGTTATTTTGATGAAAGATTTTAAAAAATTAGTTCTGCCGACAAATTTTTGTTTACGTTTTCTTCACATGACATATGATGAGCTAACTAAAAAAATAAAAAATAATAAAAATAAATAAATATATCTTATGGTTGAAAAATAAAGTCTAGTTTTAGTTTTACAGAAACAAGGAATCATCATTTATAAAAATGATAGGTTTGTTATGAAAATTTTAGTTAAAAAATCTTATTTATATAGAAAAAAGACGATTTTATGGATCGGTAATGATACAGAATGATCTTTTAAAATGAATTTTATCTAAAAAAAAAAAAAACTCTTTGCATTATAAAATAACTTAATTTTTTAGTTATAATTTTTTTTTTTGGTTTGCTGTATTTTGAAGCTTTTAACAAATTTGTATTAAAATAAAATTAATTTAAAATAGAATTAAAAAATTGAATTTTTCAACCATAGGCCTGCTATCCTCTTGGCTATCATTAGAGTAATTATTAAGCCAACTACACACTAGAATTAGCTAAAATTCTGTTCTCAGAAAGAGTACACCGGCTAATACTGTTAAATTTCTTGAATCTCACTACTGTATCAAGTTAATTCAATCATAAAAAACTGAAACAAAAAAAAAAAAAAAATACGAAATAATGCTATACAAATAAACTGATATAAAGTATTAAATTTGCATAAAATGGTCTAAAAATTTATCTAAATAATTTTGATATAGTTTAATAACCTGAATAATCTAACTCATAAGTTATGTAAGTTTATGTAAGGTTTACAACACAATAAAGATCTATTAAGTTCTATATTAAAACTGATATTTTTAACCGAGTTAAGAAATAAAATTAGTAGTCATACTTAAATAAAATATCAAAATAAAGAGAAATATTTTCTAAATTAAGTCTACTAACAAACGAAACTTGTAACGACACATTTACAGAATTTGTTTAGATCTATATTGCGATTTAAGTATTTAGGCCTATTAGTAAATAAGTAATGAAGTTATTGAGAGTGTAAACAAACCGAAAAGGAGATCTAGAAAATTTATATACTATTTTAAATTATTAATATTTATGATGCACTGAAATAATTTTACGTTTGTCGACACAAAAACGTTCTAAATATCTGATACCTCAAAACAAAACGTTGAATCCTGCTTTCACACTTCAAAAGTGTCAGTCCCCTCAAATAACGAAAATAACCCTGACTACATCCTTTATTACTTTGCCAAAATCAACATTTGTTCAAACAAAAGGTGAAACTTATTACTAATCATCAAAGCTTCCAATAAATTAAACAGAAGAGTTAAAAATACTAACAAAAAATAATAATAATAATAACCGAGAATAATAATGATTCTCTTCAAGTACATTTTTTTTTTTTATGGAAAAATATTCATTATTTCGATGTTATCTTCTTTAATCGAATTTGTAGAGAAATCATCCTTATATTTAGTTTACGTGCACCACGCAAAAACTAATATGCGTGAGCGATCACAATTTTCACAGGTCGCTAGTAGGTCAGGTAGAACCTCATATCTTACAATAGCATAAGTTTAAACACGAAATGTGCTT
>WUQG02415118.1:0-15822 GCA_011317285.2 Androctonus mauritanicus | reverse complement strand
ACATCATCTTAGTAAATGAACACAAAACTACAAGAATCAGATAAAAGCAACAGATCCAAATTTGCTATAATTGCTTTCCATATTTCCTATCATTGGATCAAGGACACAAAACCCATTGAATTACGTGGAGCAATCAGAAAATTAACAGATTTCATCACCGTAAGAAGTACGAATGATTGTAAATCGAGAACTGCCTGTATAGTATTCAATTAGAATATTTTGTTCTAAATGTGACATATTTGTTAAAAATATGCAAAAACAGATATTTGTTGTATACAGGATATATAGCAAATATTTTAAATATATTTGTTGTATATGCAGTATATCTAGCAAAATATACTGGATATACTGGAACTACTTCTTTCAATCGGAGAATTAACTCTCCTGCCTTTGACTGTAGTGTAATCTTGAATTGATTTTAAGTATAATTATTATCATATTCGTCTATTTCCACTATTATACTTCTATTTGCAATAATAATTCCAAATATAATAAATAAATTAAACTGCTTCACACAATCAAAAAGATAAGAGTTTTAATTATTGCAATATTACCATATTGCAATAATTATATTGCTTTGATTAAAGCAATATAATTGCTTTAATCAAATGCAAGCCATATTGCTTTGATTAAAGCATAGCGCTTTCGGACATTTGTCCATCATCAATAAATAGGGTGTCCATAAAAAATGGATTTAAGACAACAAATTTGCTTTATATCAGAGTAATTGCCACCCAAAATAGGAAAGTTCACTGAGCAGTTTCTATCATAGAGATCGTCGGTATTACTACGTTGAGCTGAAAGCGATGCAACGTTAGAGTTCAAATTTCTTTTCCAATGTAGGAATAGCCTTGTCTGTTGGACCTGCCTTAAGAAATTTCCTCTCAAAATTTTCATTAATTTTAGGAAAGCCGAAGCGTTTCCACGCGGCCAATCCGGCCGACATTTAGGTCAGGTTAGATAGGTTAATCGGCCATATCGCACGAGTCTGGCGGTGGCAAATTATAGATTCCCATCACAGGTTGGCCATCACCGATGATGGGGTCAACCGGATGGTTGATAGATGAGGTTTAATGGACCGGGTCCGGACCTCTTCTGAAAAACTGAAGGTGTCGGACCAGGATTTGAACCAGGAATTTCAGGTTGGATTTTCTTACTTAGTATAGTTTACTAAGACGCTATACATCATCTTAGTAAATGAACACAAAACTACAAGAATCAGATAAAAGCAACAGATCCAAATTTGCTATAATTGCTTTAGTGAATTAATGAAAATTTTAGTGAATTAATGAAAATTTTGACAAAAGCATGAATTTTCATTAATTTCATGCTTTTGTCTTAAATGTTACCATAAACACTTGAACTCCGTGGTCAAAACTGCATCGCTTTGAGCTCTGTAGAGATTCCGACGGTGCCATGTGCAAAATGCTCTCTGAACATCTCAACTTTTGTGTGGCAGCTACTTTCAAATAAAGCTATTTTGTTATCTTTACCCCGTTTTCCTCCATTCCTATTAGTTTTAATGAACATTTTCGATAAGCTGTACAATGTTAACCAAACAATATTAGAATCCTCGAAACATAATTTAAATAAAATTTAATTTGCATATTAGAGCAAACCAACATAGTAAGGAAATTATGATTAAACACAAAATTAAAATTATGCTTAAGATCCAAAAATATATGTAATACTAATAATAATTGCAAATTTAACTAGTTGAAGTGATGAATATCTAAGATGTATTCAAAATACTATAAGAAATTTTATTTAATATATTCGACTTTAACTTTTTATATATATATATGCCTTTTTTAAATGAATTAATGATGTAAAAATCATTATTAATGACCTATAAGTTCTATCAAAGGATGTTCTGAGGGATGGTTAATCTGAAACAGATTTGCAAATGAAATTGTTCACACTTCATTCAAGTTATGGGACATATTTTTAAAGATATATTTTATTGACCAGATATAATAAAATGCAATTTCAAATTTCACCGGAATAGAATATATATATCTATGATTAATATTAAGCTCGTTGTTCCTTATCATTTTTTGTCAACAGATGACGTTACTTTCCCCACAATAGATTATTAAGAGACAGAGGTTTTTATCCCGCGAGAAATCACAAATTTTCCAAAAGGTTGCATACTAGAATGAATGCAGAGTCCCCAGAGTGAAAAACTAATTGTCCTTGCTTGTTATTACGAATTATTGAAAACATTATTTTCAAAGTATATATATATTCTACCCACGAAAGACAGAATATTTCAATAAAATGTAAATTATGTTATTTTTTGATAACAGATGAGTCACTTTCCATTTTGTAAATATACTAAGTTATGGGGAACAAACCATTCCATAGGACGCACACAGATGTTGAGTGGTCAAACTAATCTTTGAGAACGTGGACCGACAGTCAGTCTCGGATCCCATGAAAAAAATTTCAAGAACTCCAACTCGAGTCTTTCAGAGTAGAAAGAAGTAAAGTTTCCAGGAAGCTATTTTGTCTAACGCTGTAAATTATATTTATCAAACAGTTGTACGACAAATACATATGATAAAACATTTGGAAGCATCTTAAGAGAAATCACGAAATACCATAAATCAACCGCATACGTGGTAGGATTATTAATGGTTTACGAGTCCACTACTTGAACGATTCCATAATACTACACACGATAATATTGCTCTTACTGTCCTATACGAAGCTAAGGACTCTAAACGATGTATATTAACATGAGTGAAAGAAAACTTGAAATTTAAAATCTTCAATAGCGTTGATATGAAGAAATTGTTCACATTATAATTTATAAAGTTCACCTAATGTACAGTGTGATTTCTTTGTTGTAAACAACTCTGTCAATGTAGAAACGATTGAATACAAGGCACCAATAACCTGAAAAATAAATTATTTTTATTTCACGTTTCCACAATGAAAATCGGTTACTTTAAACAGACATGAAATAAGTTCAAATATTTTTAGAAATTTTAGAATTTTAATATTTACAAATAATTATGATAAAATACAAGTTTACATATTTCTCATTTGTACTCACTCTCATTAAAAAATTCTTCTTCACATAAAACGTTCCACCTACGTTCAGTCCAATAGGAGTTTTTCCAAATCGCTTCATGAAATTTAAAGTCTTTCGAACAAAAATAATATTAGAAACGTAGAGATAAACGGAAAAGGCATTTATCTGAACTTATCTTCGATTTCGTTTCCAATGATAAATCAGCAGAATATATCTTGCCAATTTCTGTGAACTTTCCGTAAATCTTCAAATTAATTTGAAAAAAAAGATACATTTAATTAGATACACTACACTATCCAAATTCAAAATCCTACTTCCAAATATTAAAATATTTTACTTACCAAAGATGTGAATCGAGATAGAGCAAATGATAACACTATTACCTTAATGATTATAATCATAGATACAGAAATTGCTGTGATCAATAAGAATCTGTCTACTTCAAAAAACAGTACGGCGCAAGCAGCGAAACTTGCCGTGTATATGCCAATTCCGTAGACTACGGGAGAATAAAATTCAGTTACTCGATTTACTTCTTACATGTAACTCCACTACTCTGAATGCTTAGGCCTATATATTAATTCTTCTATCTTCACTTTTAAGAATCTATCTTGTTTCTTCAGTTTATCGATAGTATCTGACAAACTTGTGAATCGTCTAGCAAATAAGATAAAAATAATGCTAATCACAAGAAGAATAGCATTCAGTTGCCCTATTCCGTAGATGCTCATCAATGCGAAATTTATGTTACAAAATGAGAGTTCAAATATTGAGTTCGTCTTCCGCTTCAAAGCTGGGTAGAAAAGAATTTCAATTGTCATGATAACTGCAATTATATAAAAAAGCATGCCTGTTAAAATGACCATAGATGATTTTTCTCTAATATTTGTTATTTCCTGTTTTTCGCCTTCGAATCCGCTACTGTTTCTTGGGAAATGAAATTTGTTTCGTCTAAAGAAACTGAACTGAAAAGCCAAGAAAATCGAAAAAGACATCATCATCGATTTAATAAATATTTTATTTTTTCCAAAAGCATCGCTCCATCCCCGACAAATAACTGCTATTATTCTTACAAATAACTGCTATTATTTGGGAGGAAAATAAGATGTTGGCCTACATGCATATTTCAATAAGAATTTGGTAGCATGAATACAGTTTTGAGAAATATTTTTTCTTTCTTTTTCGTTTCTGACAATCACAATAGATCAGGGTGAGGCCAACTATTTTCGCTACGTTTAGCACCAGTTGGAGACAGCATACAAGATATAAACTGCAGGATGTAGTTAGTAAATTCATTCTAATAAATGAAGATCATAGAAAGACTTTAGCAATTTAAATAATATTTTTTTCAGACAAGAATAAGATTTCTCTCAAACGCATAAATAGAGTAAATCTAATAAAATCAATGACATGGTTTTCTTTCTACTAATAGTTCAATTTTATATTCGATCCTGATGTGTAGATATTCTGTGAGCGTCTCTCCTTAGTTATGAATAAATTTATGAAAATCATTAAATTGTTTGCTTATTTAATGGATTTAATGCTATCATTCCATTTAAAACTCAATTATGAAAGGATTACTGATTTTTTTCCGGTATTCATGAAACAATACCAAGGTGATTAATATTTGAGTCTTTCATAATTATTATTTGATTGACATTAATGGCTCATTTTATTTACGTACGTATCGATTAAAAAAGCCATAAATTTTATAATTAATAAAGATAATATCTCTTCTTTCTAATGTTTTTCACGTGTATTTAGCAATCGCTTAGTTTGGAATTCTTGACCAAGGAATTCCGTTCAAAAGTTGAGAAAAATTTTATACTTGATCCATTTCCATTCACTAATGTGATCCATAATTTTATATGCCTACTTAAAAATAGAAAAGAGTTCATATTTCGTTCGAATAAGATCTTGTCTATATAGTTTTCCATCGAAAATTGATAATCCTCTTAATTGTAAACGCAGTAATTATGTTAAATTTCTACTTTCAATATGACACTAGAATAGTAAAATATGCTTTTCTTGACTATTTTTCTAATAAAAGATGTCTCCAGTTTCCAGTCAAATAGAGTAGGCAGCTTTCAGAGTATTAAATGATAGCGCGAAAAAGCCCTTCTGCATGTGCCAATCTCTTGAATTTGTGAATGTCTGGCCCCTGAACTAATTATAAATATTTCCAGTGTGTGGGAAACGATAATCGAACATAGGTTCTCTAGAATGAAAAGCTGAAACGTTTCCGGCCAATTAATCAGACCTATGCATGATTGTACCAAAATTTATTAATAATATCTTTGCACTGTTGGAGATTATATCAGAAATGTGAACACTTTCGTATTAATTAATTTATGCGCAGAAAATTATACTTTAGGTAAGAATATTTTCTTAAAATTATTAAAATGAATGTGTTTTCGATCTGTGTCAATACCTGTTACTGAATAAATTCAATCCATGCCTTTTGGGATGATTGCTGACTTATTGCATTCGTCTGGCCGGTGATTTTAATTCATGTTCTTCAGGAATTTTTCAGCATGGATTTACTTTCCACTCTGTAAGTATGAATTGGCAGTGCATTCATACTTACATTCCTTGTGCATCATACCCAGCCCACATTCCTGATAAGATCTGTCTTTAAATTGAGGAAGAATTCAACCAGAGTCTCC
Source organism: Androctonus mauritanicus (assembly GCA_011317285.2). Classification (NCBI taxonomy): domain Eukaryota; kingdom Metazoa; phylum Arthropoda; class Arachnida; order Scorpiones; family Buthidae; genus Androctonus; species Androctonus mauritanicus. The sequence goes on along the minus strand of WUQG02415118.1, from coordinate 10,116 downwards.
TGATATTACTAACTGACTATTTTTTGTCAACAGATGACTTCACTTTCTATTCTGAAAAAACACTATGTTGCAGGCGACAGAAGCATTTCCTCAGGCCGCCCATCCCTGTAGAAGAGTCAGACGAATTGTGGAGTACGAGAAACGACGGGATGGAATCGGTCTCCATGATAAATATTTTCAAGGGGTGAGATCGATACTCGAAACCTGGTCTTCCATAGTAGAAAGACGAATTGTTTCCACGCGACACAGATTATTTATGCACCAAATTCGATATCAGATTTGGTTCGTGTAGTTTTGTCTCATTACTAATTGATTACTAGTTAGGATAGTTATTTATTTTATTCATTATGAACATCGATGTGAAGAATTAATTTTTAGAAAGTTATGACTAATTTTACTTGCAACAATTACTTGAAATGTTCTGTTCTTTGTAGTATGAGGCTATGAATCGTATAATCGTATTTTGTAAATCTATTATAACAATCAAAAATTAAATTTAAAAATATATTCTTTCCATAAATAACGATGTGATGTAATTCTTAAAAGAAATCTCACTTTTAAAACGTGATGTGTTCGCTTTAAATATCTATTAAATTTTTAATTAATTTTAAATAATTAAATAAGCTAATACTTCCTTCAGTATTTTCTTTAGTTGTAATTTTTGAAACAAATTTAATAAATGAAAAGAAAGGATTGAACTGAAGAATTAGATATTTCAAAACAATTTTTTATAGTGATTAACGGTTTAATTCGTTAATAGAACTTTTCAGTCGATTTTAAAAGGATTTATTTATTACAAATAGGAATGTTTCTGATACTTTTATATAAATATTAAAAAGTAATTATGCATATACAACATACACATAATCCTCGACTTACGATTGACTCGTATTTATTACTGCGATGTCATCGTTAAATTCTGCTATTGCTCAATGCAGATGATCTTGATTAGATCCGCAGATTCAATGTTTGATTTATGGAAAGCATCGTTTTTGTGTCTAAATTTTAGAGTTTCTGTTCTTGTTTATTAAGATGATATAGCTATATTGACGAATAAACATTAATAGCGAGAAATCCGTAAATTTTGGGCATTTCCGACTTATGAAAGTCGGATTGGAAATTTTTCGAACCAAATTCGTTCGTAAGTCAAGGATTAAATAATGAATTCAATAAACAGACAAAACCATAAGTAGAAAAATGAAATGTTACAATGAAATCTACAATCAATGAAGTCTTGTTATTACTATTGCACTTGAAATCAAATGTTAAGTGCGATAGTAATAACGCGACGGATATTGTTAATGACTATCCGTGATTAACAATGTTCGTCTTGCAATGTCGTCGTTAAATAGCTAGATGACCAGATTAGCTGCGTGGAAATGCTCCGGTTTTCCACGCGCTTAATCTGGCCATCTAGCTGTTTAACCTTGAAAATATCTATCCGTCGGTCCACGTCTTCCACAATGGGGTCAGCCGAATTGCTATCGACAGCAATAGCAGACGATAGACGATGACGAATGACGATGACGAATTGTCAGCAATAGCAGACGAACGACGATGACGAATTGTCAGCAATAGCAGACGAACGACGATGACGAATTGTCTATCGACAGCAATAGCAGACGATAGACGATGACGACGCAAGACATAATGGATGACCAGGTAGTGGACGACGACAATGGCGAACAAAATAACTGAATAATGTGAACATTTTTGAACATCTGAACTTTTCTTAGAGTTATTATTTGGATAATTGTTAAATGGATTAATAAATATGTTGTAACATCGATAAACTCTCTCTCGGATATGTGGAAGGCTCGTGGAACTCTCATACTCTCTCGAACATTGTATCTAGATATAAGTTATTTTAGTAGCTAAATTAGGTTTAAGTATATTTAAGTAAAATTCTATTTTTATTGTTACTACTATTTGATTGTCAAGCGCTTTATTTTTTTATTATTCTTAATTTTCAATAAATATTTGCTATTGTTTAAATAAATTAGATGAGTCAATCATTCAATCCTGAATCTCTGCGTCACTGACCTATGCGCCGAAACTACCATCTGACATTTCTTCGTGTTGGGGTCACACGTAAAACAACCCTTGATGTCATCCTGACGAAACAGACGTCCCCACGGTCCTCACACTAATATGTAATTCAACTCTTAAAAAGAGATTTCCTGTATTGAATAGTAAATTCATATTTATCTCTTTCTTTAATATCGATTGTAACTTTATCTTCTCGATGAAGCTTTTGATCAAAACGCTCAATTTCTGTTTCAATAACTTGAAATATCTTTAAGATTCAAATTTTTGCCATTTATTTTTTTGCCATTAAAATTTTTTAATAATGTTCTATGCATTTATTGATTTTTTATCTAATATTTTATTTAATTTACTCTCATTTATGGATTTTAATATTTTATCAAATTTATTCTGAACGAATTCTTTTACTTTTTTACATAACAATTCTAAAATCTTCTTACCAATTTCTTTTAATATGTCAGTTGTAGCATTTCCACCATAATGTTTAGATTTTTCTCCATGCTTATTATAATTCATTTATTAAAACTTAAAAATATTCAAAGAGGGAGTATCCCTCTCATATAATTAGGATGTAAGAGGTAATAACCGATAAACAACTCTGTGATTATTCTAATCAATAAGATTATCATATTGATCTGTTATTGTCATCGTAATTCTATCAATAAAATGTATCTAGCTTATATCAGCAAATGCAGGATTAATTCGATCGATTTTAATTAATTTGCATGAGGACGAGCTGGAATAAAAATAATTTAATTAGTTGCATATTCATTAATTTAATTTAAATTAATATAATCATTTGTAATTTGTACTTCTTTTAATCATATATGTACACTCTATTATACAACCTTATAGTTTTCTTTCCTTTTAATACTTCATCTGTTAAATTCTCTAACTCAACAAATAAATCCTGTTCAGTAACTTTAACAACTTTTAAAGTTCCTTTTAAATCTTTCAATTTATCCACATACAATTTAATATAGCCTAATTAAATATAATGTACAGTTAATTTGATTTGATTTTCAGTTCTTTTAATTTTCTTTTCTGCCTGCAATTCATCAAAATCTGTTATATTAAAATGTTTCTTTTTTTAATTTGAAAAAAGTCAACTGTATCCTTTTTTAAATATGTAAACAATGTTACTGCGAATTTCCACATAAGTTCTTAATTGTGAAAATTCATGCCAGGTATGAAATATAAAATAATATCCATTATTTAAAAGCTGGGAATTTAAAGTTCTCCTTGTCTTGAGAACTTATTTTATCTCTCTTATTTTTTTGCATTAATTGATATCCCTCTTTAGGTTTTCCACTTTGATATATTTTTCGAGATATATCTCTGCATATATTACGCGCTATGCCTCTCAGAAACCATATTTATCAGCACCATTTCTTAATTAAATTTTTTAAATTTCTCAGTTTTTGTACCCGAACACATAATTATGGGAAACGTACTTTGATATTAAAATTGAAAAATTTCCAAAGAGTTAAAATCAGATTGGTTTCTGGGAAGTTCATATAGGAATACAAAATGAAATCAAAATTTCTAATAAGGATAAAATCAGCAAAGCATTGTACAGTACAATATTGAGAAGTTATTTCTCAATATTGTACTGTACTGTACTGTATATTAGCTTATACTTGAACTGTATATCAGCTACAATTAGAAACATTATCGATTTATTTATTACTTCATAAAGCTAACTAGTCACTTTTAAATTATAAGTAAAGTCTAATTTCTTAGTATTAATCTTGCTGTTTTTTACCTGTTATAAAATTTTGGCTGTGCATTTATACTTCTAGAAAAAACTCCTAGAGAATTGTTATGCTAACACTTTGATAAACTGAAGTATTTCTTTAATACTATTGAATCGCATATTGATATTAATTAACATAATGAACGACACAACATGCAAATTATTTCCAATTATTTGGTTGTTACGAGAGTTATGGAAGAGTTGGCGATGAAAACGTTTGTTTATTACTATCCTTCCCTATGGGATCGCACGGGGGTTATGAGGAAAGTTGTCCTCCGAAGACGATATGCGGAAAGACGAATTTATAGACGATGAGGTCAAGCCCGCCGTGCGATCCAGATCCATATAGGCTCCCACCTCAGGCTTCCAGTGACGGATGTGGGCCCCTCCGAAGCAGTCCCGGTTCCGTACAAGAACTCACAGGGGAGTCTCCAATGAAGAACTTAGGAACCACCAACGCAAGATTAGGAGCCTTTTATTCCACGCCTGCATATTCTAACCCCTTACCTTCAGGGGTGATGAAAATATTTTCTACTATATTTATTTTAAAACTATTCAGAAGACATTTTCAGTGTATTCAGATGAATTTTTTAACAATAGCAAGAAAGTTCTTTATAAAATTCTTCGGAGAACGATTGAGCAAAGTAATCAGTTCAATTTAGTTTATCTTGTTTTTTTTAAACAAAAACGACAATCTAATTAAAGTAAATTAAATTTTCTGAAGATTATTTCCCGTTATCTTACACATATCTTTTATATTTTTCAATAATTTTTCTCAATAATTAGAAATTTTTCTTTGGATTTAAATCTTTCTAATTTTATTTAATGATTTATCGCGATTATTACAAAACAGGGTCATATATTTTCATGAGAATTTGAACGATATATTATTGATTCCGTTTAAATTATGACATAAATTTTGGAGATAATATGATTTCTAAAATTATATAACTTTGGCGAAACACCAAAGGGTAAATTCAATAATGTAGATATCGATCATTTTTATGATTAAAACTCATTACTTCTATTTATTAAACATATGCAATTTCACAATCAAATATTAATATTGCATTTATTAATAACGGTGGCATGATATGGCGTGATTTTCCACATTCGTATATAGGCACGTAAAATTTCTATGGCAACAATGATCATTTTACATTCATAAAAATATTGATTTTCTACTCAAAACTGTATTTATCAATTATTGAGCCGATGCTGTTGTACCAGTTTGAATTGAATCCGGATTCTCTTTTAATATGAAAACTAGAGAAGAATAGCAATTATAGAAATTTCTTTATCATCCTAATTTGATTTTATACGGAATAATTATACACGAAATTTGATATCAAATTTTGTTCAGGTAATTTTGCTTTGTTAATAATTTTGGTTATCGGTTAGGCTACTTAATTATTTAATCATTAAGAACATCGATGGGAGAGTAAAATTTCATTTGAAGCAGGGGTTCTTAACCGAGGGTATCCATAGTCCTTGGAGGTATGGCAATCAATCTCTAGATATTGGTATTTATTTTGTTTAAAGTATTAATTTATACTTGAGTAGTACGTGAATGGATCGCAATAGAATCTTCTTAAAGAGTATGGGATCATATTAGATAATTCATTTGGGGTATGAAGTATCAAAAGAATATCAATCCCTGATTTAAAGATTAATGATTATGTAATCGCTTTAAATATCTATTATATTTTAAATTAATTTTTGAATAATTAAATAATCAATTTGCGCTGTGCTCTCAGTAAGCACCATCCATAGTAACTACTTCGACTTTTAGTCTTGTTACTGCACATCGATGAATCATATTTCAGAAAATTTTGCCAGGATGCATAGTGGCTAATACATCCTTAAGAAAAATACAAATTTATTATTTAAAATCCAATATAGAGAACTGCAGGTTCATTTCTGCTTCCAGATTATTTAAGAATTGCACTTCGGTTTGATGATAAAGTAAGAATTTTCTTTAGTTATAAAATTTAAAACGAAATATTTTAAAATTAAAAGAGAACTATAGAACTGAAGAATAAGATACTTGAATACTGTAGTTAAAGAAAGAATCACAAGGCAGTATTGAGTCTGTGGGACAGCCAAAATTCATTTATGTCACTATGGCACTAAATTCTTCGAACTCTTACAGTAAACTACCATAAAATCATGAAAATTTATGGTAGTTTACTGATAGTTTTTTACGGTGATTTTTATGATTTACTGGTAGTTTTTATGGTAGTTTTTCAGGGCGAACTCTTTCATTTAAGTACCATAAAATCATGAAAATTTTGTCAAATAAGCTATATATTATGCTTCGAATAAAATTACGATAATTTTAACATTAACATAATTTTAACGTACAGTAAATTATCAGCATGTATGAATATATAGGATGATCTCCGCATTCCAATCGATATTAGCTTTTCTAAAATGGAAGAGAATTTTTTTTTTGGTCAACAGATGACGCCACTTTAAATTCTAGTAGTAAACTAAACGACAGGGTGAAATAAGCCCTTTCACAGGCATCCCATTACTGAGGAAGAGTCAGTCTGATTGTGCAGGATGGTAAAACAACGGGCCAGGTCGGGTTTCATGATAAACATTTTCAAGAGTGTGGACCCAAGACTGGAACTCAATTTCTCCAGAAAAATGAATTGCGAGAAAAGTTGTATAATTTATATATGTTATACAATATTTATAAATTATTCAACAGTTACAATTGTTACGTTATACAACAGTTATGTATTATTCCACATTTTGTTCAGAGTAATCTTTAATTGATAAAAACTGTATTAATTTCGTTTCGATCTCTAATATTTAATTTATAAATATTTAATCACATATAAAATTCTAAATATATCTGAATAATTATTTCGTAAAATATTAGACATTTACTACTTTCGTTATACGTTTAACAATTTTTCTTCTTGCCCTTCAAGTCTTATTACAGGATCAATATTCTCTCTTCATCAATAAAAATACATAAAATATATTACATGAACTTTTCAAAGGCGGTTAATCTAATTATTTCATAATTGGGGGAGATGGTGATTTGTAGCTATGCTTTTGTAACATTTTAAAAATCTTAAATAATCATTGATGAACCTTTGCGAAATGTACTGAAAAGAATTTATATTATTTTATGAAAATGTAAAATAAATTGTTATAACTTATATTTATCATTATTATTCGTTTTCGAATTTCATTATTACTTGTTTCGGTAGATTATGGTGTTATTACCAAATGTAATCAGACTCTTATTTTAGCATTTTTTTAGTCACTCTTCTATATAAGCAAGTGCAAGCAACTTATGGATTCCTTCTGAAATTATGTAATATTTTATTTCTCTACCGTCTTCTCTGCTTTTTAAAATAAGAAACTATATAATATCTTATAAATTTCTAAATATATTAGATATTGTATAGTCTTCAACTTTAATATTAAAATTTAACTAAAAAATTTATTTTATATTTTCATAAAATATTAGAAATTCCTTATACTACATTCAGAATTTTTATATAAAGCGGTGTTTTAATGATTATATAAGATTTTTAAAATATTGCAAAAGCATGGCTACAAATCTCCTATCACCCCCAATTAGGAAATCATTAGATGAACCTCATTTGAAAAGTTTATGTAATATATTTTATGTATTTTTATTGATGAAGAGAGAATAGGATCCTGTGGCAAGACTTGAAGGACAAGAAGAAAAATCGTTAAACGTATAGCGAAAGTAGCAAATGTCTAACGTTTTACAAAATGATTATTCAGATATAATCAGAATTTTATATATGATTCAGAATTTATAAATTACGTATAAGAGATCGAAACAAAAACGCATACAGTGTTTGAATATTAATTTATCGATTAAAAATATTACTCTGAACAAATTGTGGAAAAATATATAACTGTTGTATAAGATAATAGTCGTAACTGTTGAATAATTTATAAGTATATTTAATAATTTCAAGTTGTATAATTTATATAAATTAATTAAGAAAAAAATTTAATAAATTAACCGAACAATGTATACATTGTTTGTGTCAATTCATTCAATTTTCATCTTCTGATTTCCTAGAATTTCTAAATACTATATCGGGAAAAATATGCAAAATACAACTTCAGCTTATAACAACAGATGGCATTACATTTTGCTATATGGAAAGTTCAATAGCGACAGAATTATCCTGCTAGAGATTCTTTCGAATTACGCACACCATTCTGCTCCTGCATCTTGAATAGAAACAAATACAGAAGTGGAAATCTGCCTGTAAATCATCAAATTGTGTTACATTGAAATATATTTCTTTTTTTTTTTTAGTTTGAAAAATCTAAGCTATATTTTTTTTATATATGAAAGAACCTTGGAACCACCAACGCAAGTTTAGCAGCCTTTTCATTCAAGCGGAATCAGACAGTGGGCATATACTAACCGCTTATCTTCAACGGTTGATGAAAACATTTTCTATTGTATTTATTTTAAATTTATTCGGCTGAATTTTTTCAATGGAACTTAATGATAGCAAGATATCTGTTTGTAAATATCATCGCAGAAAGATTAAGCGAAGTAATCATTTCAATCCAGTTTATCTCGTTTTTTTAAAAACGACAAACTAATTATAGTAAATTAAATTTTCTGAATTATTTCCTATTATTTCACATATATCCTTTATATTTTTCAAAAATTTTTCTCAATAATTCGAAAATTTTAATTTGGATTTGAATCTTTCGAATATTATTTGAAGATTTATCGCGATTATTACAAAACAGGACCATATATTTTCATGAGAATTTCTATGATATATTACTAGTTCCATTTTAATTATGACATAAATTTTGAAGATAATATGATTTCTAAAATTATATAACTTCGGCGAAACACCAAACGGTAAGTTCAATAATGAAGATATCCATCATTTTTATGACTAAAACTCATTACTTATATTTATTTTATGTTTATTTATTATACGTATGCAATTTCACAATCAAAAATTAAAATTGCATTTATCAATAACGGTGGCATAATATAGCGTGATTTTCCACATTCATATTTGCACGTAAAATTTCTATGGCAACAATGATCATTTTACATTCATAAGAATATTGATTTCGGTTTCAAAATTGTATTTATCAATTTCTGAGCCGATGTTATTGTACCAGTTCCAACTGAAACCCGATTCTCTTTTAATATAAAAACTAGAGAAGAATAGCAATTATAGAAATTTCCTTATCATCCTAATTTGATTTTATACGGAATAATTATACACGAAATTTGATATCAAATTTTGTTCAGGTAATTCTGTTTCTTTAATAATTTTATTCATTAAGAACATCGATGGGAAGAATTAATTTCATTTAAAGCAGGTGTTCTTAACCGGATTTATCCATAGCTCTTGAGGGAATGGGACTCGATCTCTGTATATTGGTATTTATTTTGTTTAATTTATATTTGGGTAGTAAGTAAATGGATCCGATAGAATTTCTTAGGGGGATATGGGACCATATTAGACAATCCATTGGAATATGGAGTCATCAAAAGGTTAAGAACCCCTGATTAAAGTATAATGACTAATTTTTGTTGCAACAATTAATTAAAATCTTCTATTCTTTTCTAGTATGTACTGCCATGATTTATAAAATGATATTTTCAAAATTTATTATGTAAATCGAAAATTTTGCTTAAAAATATATCCTTATCATAAAATTATAAATAAGGATGTGATTAATTCTGAAAAGAAATCTTCGCTTTGAAAGCATGTGATGTAGTCGCTTTAAATATCTATAATATTTTTAATTTTTGAATAATTAAATAGTCAATCTGTGCTGTGCTATCAGTAACCACCATCCATAGTAACTACTCCCACTTTTGGTCTTGTTTCTGCGCATCTATGAATCATCCTTCAAAAAATTTTGCCAGGATATATTCTTGCTAATACATCCTTAAGAAAAGTACAAATTTATTGATTTAAAATCCAATATAGGGAAGCGTAGGTTTATTTCTGCTCCCAGATTATTTAAGAATTTCACTTTAGATTGGTGACAATGTAAGAATTTTCTTTAGTTATTAAATTTGAAATATTTATAAATTAAAAAAGTGATAGAACAGAATAATGAGATATTTGAATACTATACTTGACGAAACCATCACAAGGCAGTATTGAGTTTGTGGGTGAGCCGAAGTTCATTATATTACTACGCCACTAAATTATTCGCGCTCTTACAGTAAATTGCCATAAAATAATGAAAATTTTGACAAATAAGGTATAAGCCTTGAAAAAAATACGATATTAACATGAGTTTAACATATAGTA
>WUQG02415107.1:0-15824 GCA_011317285.2 Androctonus mauritanicus | reverse complement strand
AAAAAAATGGTTTCTCTTTTGTGCCCTTTTACCTCTCCTATATGTTTGTCCACATCTTTCTGGAACATTGTGTGTGTGTGTGTGTGTGTGTGTGTGTGTGTGTGTGTGTGTGTGTGTGTGTGTGTGTGTGTGTGTATAAAAGCATTAGATATACTAACTTATAAAAAAATGTTATCAAGAGCTCTTTGCCATCAGGGCATATAAGTTATATTTTTATTTTACTAATTTTCAGAATGTACTTAGTCACATTGTTAATATTTTTAGCAAAAAAAGCTTTCTACTAAAAAATTTTGAGAATTATTTTTTTAATAATGCATGTGACATACCCAGAAATTGATTTTTGTTATCCATCTGGAAAATTGGTAATGCTATGTGTGTGTCATTAAATTAATTGAAATTGTTATTAAATAATAAAATGTGTGACACTTCAATTTACAATAATTTGTGTTTGTGATGACAGTTATTCATGACAAAAATTCACGCTTATGATAACTGTGAGCAATGATTTTTCAATAATGATGGCCATATTAACTCCAACATTCTTCAGTTAACTATTTCATTTGATTTTGAGAATGTTTCCTGAAATGTCTGCTATGAAAGAAAGAAATTCATTTTTAAAAAAGATATTGCAAAAAATTCCCTAATTGCATACTTCAGCAAGAAATTGAACTTAACCTGCATCTGTTGATATATCTAAATCATGAAGCGATAAAAAAAATTAATCAGATTCAATAGTTTTTATTGTGGAGGCAAAAAATAATTAGGAAAGTTTATTTTCTGCCTCCTCACATTCTGCTATTTAAATGTAACTATATTATATATTGATTTTGTATCATATCTAGAAAATATGTACTTCCAAAATTAAAAAGCACAGGTGGAAATTGTTTTTGCATCCTACATATTCAGATTGATCCACTAGATTTTCATATCTTTTGAAATTACAAAATTATCTTAATGAAAAAAAAATAATATTCATAAATAATTATATAAAATTGCAAATGTAGGGGAATAATAATATGAGATGTGTTCAAGAATATTATTATTATTCTCTTATGCCTTTTGAAAGATAAGCAGATGCATAAGTCTTTTTATTGTATTGAATTTTCATAAAATACAAATTAAAAATTCATTAAACAATTTTCTTTTTTTTTGCAGAAATATCGGTTTTGCTCTTACATTTTTTTTCTATACTTAAACTTATATTCATAAATTTCATTTAGACATTCTGTTTATCAATATCACATTTATATATATATCATATTTAAGCATTGTGAGATTTATATGGTTTTCAACTTATACAGAAATTTTTGAAATAAAATTAATTGCATAAGTTGGGGATCTACTAAAAAAAATTGCTTCTATATTTTTTGAACTTAACTAACAAGAATTTTATAGCAATTGAATTTGAACTGCTTGTAAATTAATAGAAAATAATTATAATAATGGTGAAAATAATATTTTTGATTAATAAAACTTATATTATTTAGAGGATAACCTGATAGAAAAATTGGATAATTATTCGATCAAATCTTCCTACGAAAATTTTAAATTTTTTCAATGATATATATATATATATAAAAAAACATAGAATCAGTTAGAATTATATTTTTATTTATATTCATAATATTATATTTTATATATTTAGATAAATATATAAAATATAATATTAATTATTATTATTGACATTTAATTTATAATTGTAAATTATTTATTTTAGGGCCTTCCTAATGAAAGTTGGAAAATAACAAAAATTAATGAAAAGTTTGAACTTTGTGATACATATCCTTCAATAGTAAGATTTTTAACTTTCAAAATATTTTTATATTGATATAAATTATATACTAAAATTTATTTATTAACATTTTTAGTTAGCTGTTCCATCTGCAGCAACTGATGAGGAATTGCGAGCTGTAGCCAATTTTCGAAGTAGGGGAAGACTTCCTGTATGTTTTTCATATATTTTGCATAATTATATGAAAAAAAATTAACTTTCATAACTAAATATCTTTTTTTTCCAGGTACTATCTTGGATACATCCAGAAAGTCAAGCTACAATCACTCGCTGCAGTCAGCCACTTGTTGGTGTAAGTGGAAAACGCAGTAAGGATGATGAAAAATATATTCAAATGATTTTAGATGCAAATGCTCAGTCACATAAAATTTTCATAATGGATACAAGACCAAGTGTTAATGCTGCTGCTAATAAAGTATTTTATTTTAAATTTTAATGTAAGTTTTTAAATTTATTTTTTAAAACTGAAAATATATTTCAAAATACTTTTAGGCAAGAGGTGGTGGTTATGAAAGTGAAGATGCTTATCAGAATGCAGAGTTGATATTTCTTGATGTTCATAATATACATGTGATGAGAGAAAGTCTAAGAAAATTAAAAGAAGTATGTTTTCCCTCAATTGATGAAGCACATTGGTTATCAAACATTGAATCCACTCATTGGTTGGAACATATTCGTAGAATATTAGCAGGAGCATTACGTATTGCAGATAAAGTGGAAAGCAATAAGACTTCAGTTGTAGTTCATTGCAGTGATGGTTGGGATCGGACTGCTCAGGTTGTTATTTAAATATAATTATATATAAAATTATATAATTCTTAATAAAAGTTAATAAAATAATTACCATATTTACTCGTGTATACTATATTATCCATTTTGACTTTAGCAAAATAGTCATACATAATTAGTCCTTAATGAAATGTGCAGACATTAAGTTTTTATTAATTCGAAATTTATGTATTAGAAGATTATTTAATATGATAGAAGATTATTTAATAATATGATAGTCATTTTGTTGGTTAATCCTCATTTGCTTTTAACTTGTTGACATCACTTGATGTGTACACATACCATGGAAGTGGAATAAAAAAAACAACAAAAATATGATTAAATCTTGATTTTCTCTTTAGCTATTTTGGAACAGATTTTTTTTTTGTGTTTATTGAATGAAAATTTGTGCTTTCGATGCTGAGTTCTAAATTTTTTGATTGCTGAAATTTGTTTTTAAATTATGTTTTAAAGATAGAAAATTTGAATGGATTATATTAATAGAATTTGGATTATTTTTCATCAGATCTTATCGATTCTTCTTTCTGTTCTATTATATTTTAGTAATCATATTTTGGTTTTGAGATGAAATAAATTTATTTTGAAATTTTAAGTAAAGTATGAAATTTTAATATGATCAACTCTAAAATTCGTAAAACTTTCATATTACTGGTAATAGTTTTTCAATATTAGTTAATTCTGTTAAAATAAACAATATTGTTATTTATTTGTCCTCTGATTGAAAAGCTGAACCATTTCTATCTAGCCAAGTCTGTTGTATAATTTAATTAATATATTATTCATAGACAACATTATATACTTGAGTTAACACTCTTATAAAATATGACTATATTATTTTCTATAATAATTATAGGTTTTCACCTTGTATTCTCTTTATTATTATGAAAAGAAATGTAAGAAAATAGAGTTTTATTCTGATTCTCTGCTTTAAAATCTTTAATGTTTTAATTAATTAATTTTTACTGGCAACATTAGACAAAGACCTCCTATAAATCATTTTTTTCTTTTTCTCTCGATACATTTCTTATATTGCTATAAATGTTTTGGATAAACTCTAATTTTTTATTTTAGAGTGTTGTTGTATTTAATTATGTACATATTATGTTGTTCTTATTTGATATATATTTTTTAGGCCTATAAAAAAAAATGTTTTGATAATTTTTGGTTTTTATTTTCAAACTTGTGTTGAGTTAATTGGTCCATATCTTGTCACATTGTATTAATACATCTTTAAAGAATGTTGCCTTATTGGCTGTCAGATTTGAATATGGCTGTTTCTCCTTGTATTTTTTTCTTAAATCCATTGAATCTAACTGAAATTACTGCTCTACAGATATTACAGTGTCTATGTATAGAATATATTGTGTTCTTTCAGATATTTTTTGTTATGTACATTTTCTTGATATGCCATTTTTCTTGTATAAAATCAGATAATAGATCAATCAGTTGAATTTGCTGAATGCAACCAATTGATCTATTGAAATACAAGCATACTTCATTATTGCAATGATTATATTCCAGACCAACACTGTAAAAAGAATTTTGTTATAAAGCAAATTATATTATTTAATATAATAGTAGTATTTCAGTTGACTTCTATGTTTCTTTCAAGGACCATGCTACATTATACTGTATTGTTCTTGATTGTTGCAGTGTCCCATGCTGCCATATTCTTCCTATCAGTTGTTTATCAGTAATTCCTACATATTCCATTTTATTATTACTGACAGTGTCAGTAATAATGTCGGTGACATATATATTGGAATCTGTATATTCTAACTTTGTACTTTAATTGATCTGACTTTTTTATCATTCCTAACTTTATTCCATACTGTAGGATTCTTTTTATTTGTCACTATTATATTGTTTTTTGTAAATTATGTTAAATTTTATTAAGCACAGACTGTTGTGGTAAACTTCTTCTAATAAATATGTTGTTTTCAGTGCTTCTATTTAGTTTGCAGATATTATCTTTATTAATATAATATTTTATTTTTATCATGTTAATAATTTTAATAATGTGTTTACTATTACATATATCAAAATTTACAAATTGATTTTTTTACCTAAAGATGCTAATAAGGTTAATACTCTTTTTACACAGTAAATTGATTCTGTTAAAATACTACGTAAATGAAAATTCTGTAAATCAACCTAACATTTGTACAGAAATGCACTCATTATTATAGAAATATTAGTGTCTATATGGTTTTCATTTATACATATTTCTACAGAACCAATATCACCAATATACTATATATATAAAAAAAAGGAATAAATATATTTCTTGTTTACAAATTCCCATGTTTATAAATCCTTTTTCAAATATCAACAAAATCAAAAATATTAACATTAATTGCAATAAATAAATGATAAATATTCATAAATATAACATTTCAAACCATATGGATTGTTATATAATATAGTACTATTGGATTTGTAGCAGGCAGTGAAATGTCTGTTACAAATCCATGAGATGGCAGACTGGAAAACAAAAGTAGTATGCCCTCTGGCTATCATAATTTCATTGGATAAATATGTAAATAACTGTCATTCACAGATTGTGCCTAAGATAGTAGTTCGTATGTATAAAAATCATTATTCATCTGTCAATGATGATGGAAAAATTTCCTTAATATTTGCATGACATAAGTTTTTTATTATTATAATTTGATTGATTTTGAAGGTTATGCTTTCATTCCTTTAAGTAAATAAATCATTGTTTAATCATAAATTTATTATTATAATCAAATTCCATTGTTTACAGCTTATTTCTTATTTTTATCATTATGTCAATGGGAAATAAATTCTTGATTTTGAGTTTTTGCTTTATAAGTGTACTCCAAGAATGAATTAATTCTTAAAATTAGGAAGTACTTGTATTTAATTAAAGAGAATACTGAAATCATATCTTACAATGAGTAAATCATCTTATTTTTTCTCTTAATTTAATTTAATCATAATACTGAAAATATCATAAAATCATTTACAATGATTTATTTAGTTGCTAGAAATTATATCTTTATTGATGATTAACAGTTTAAAATTGATAAACTTTTTCAGTCAACTAGCCTGGCCATGTTGATGCTTGATCCATTTTATCGTACAATTAAAGGTTTTGAAGTACTGGTTGAAAAAGAATGGATCAGTTTTGGACATAAATTTGCCCAAGTTAGTACAATTTCTAATTTTTAGTGGTAAAATTTAAAAAAAAAAAATATTTTTTTTAAACTAAAAATATTATTATTATTTAGCGTATTGGGCATGGAGATGATAAACATTCTGATGCTGATAGATCGCCCGTATTTCTACAGTTTGTGGATTGTGTGTGGCAGATGATGGTTCAAGTAAGTTCTAATAATATAATTTAGATTTCAAATATTTATTATAATTATTAGTTAAATATTTTAATCATTACTAAAAATTAACTTATAAATTATATACAGCTAGTTCTCGACTTACGACCACGATCGGTTCCGACAGACCGGTCGTAACACGAATTGGTTGTAAGTCGAGTAGGCTATATGTACACTGTACAGTAATGTGAATTTATAACAACATAAATTCACATTATCGACTTCATATTCGACTTTACAATTGTGGTCGTAAGTCGAGAACTAGCTGTAATCAATCAATCAGTCTACCAAACCAATATAACTTGTTTAAATCAGTGGATGCATTTTGTTCTATATAATATATTAAAATATAAATTATTTTTCTTGCATAATAGGCCCTAAATTGTGTTGATAAAAAAAATTCCCATTATTCAAATGTTTTATTACTAGTTTAATATGAATAATAATTTTTAAGATTTTTGTTATTTATTTTCTTCATATCTATTTTCATATTAAATTTATTGATATCTATCACTCATTTTATATTAACTGCCACTGGACTATGGCTGATAAATGAATATCAGTTATCTAATTGATAAAGTTTTTGAAAAATGTAATATAGTTACAAAAGTTAAATTATTGTTTAAGACATTATATTACAAATTATGCTACTTTTTATATTAGAAAACATTAAAGTATTAATCCAAAAAATTTTTATGATAAATCCCTTTTAATTTTAGGTAGTGCCTGGAGAAACTGCTTTGGCATTTTACACAGCAAAAAATCCAACTAATAATCCTATAAATGGAATTGCAACATACAATGTACTTCCATTTGAAGCTGGTCAATACTTTAATAAAATACAGGTACAATGATGTATTTATAAATCTATTATACAGAATAAGAAATTATCATCATTTTTTTTTAATTTTCAGTGTTTTTGCTTTGAAGAACAGAGATTGAATCCAAATGAAGAGGTAATTTTTTTTTTGTTTATAATGTGAATATTGATTCATTATTTTTATGAATCTACATCCTCATCTGACAGGTTGATATGCCAGTTTTTTTCTACATTGATCCAGAATTTTCAGAAGATCCAATTTTAGAGAATGTGGATGAACTAACTTTATCATATACATTTTTTGAAGCAAAGCCAGGTTTAAATTTACCAGTACCAAATTTTAAATAAAATGAATTTATGTAAATTTATAAAATATTAAATAATTTTATTTGTATTATAGCCTTTAGTGTAATAAATCAATATTGTATTTTCTTTTACAAAAAAAAAAAAAATATATATCTTTTTGAATTATTTAAAAAATTTTTTAATTTATAGCTTTATTTTTTTTTTTCACAAAAATATAATGAAGCTAAACAATTACAAAACTTAATGCTGATTTTAAATATGTTATTGTCAGTAATCTTCACCCAATGTTCTGCTGCTTTAATGTCGCAGATAATAAAACAAGCCTTATAAGCTGGAATACAATGCTTGCTTATTTCCTGTGATATTTGTTTAAGCAGAAATAGTTAATGATAAATTATTGTATTCCTATTCACAATATTGATTTTATGGATATATAGATATCCCAACTTATATATAGACAACCTGTATAAATCCAAACTTATATAGAAAAAATTTGGAAAATTTTTTGTTTTTTGAGATATACAGCATAAAAATTTACTGTATTTGCAAGATAAAAATCCGATATATTCAAACTTGTAACACTTAAGATCAACAAATAGTACACCAATCAAAATAATATGATCTTTTAAGCATCATATTACTGGTACAATACCATACCATGCTGCAATGTCTCACTTTCAGTCATATCATGATATGGCATCATATTTCTCTCTATGTACAGCCACAATAATCCACTAATTTTAGCAAAACTACAGAAGAACTTCAGAAGTTTTGTTAAATCATTTTTTCAACTTCCACAAAATCTTTCAGTTCCAGTTAAGTTATTTGCAGAAGTTGTATTTTATATATATATATTTTAAGTATTTCCTATCATATGAATATATATAATTTATATAAGATGATTTTATTATTACAATAGCCAATAATTCATTTTTTTTATAAATGTATTATTCTACATTTTCTCTTAAGATATGTAATGTACTATAATTATTTTTTAAGTAGCATCTAATGAAAAAAAGCCAAAATAATGTTATTTCAGTAAATAGAAGTCAAGAAAAACATTAATTATAAAATTTCAAGCATGTATGATGTGATCAGAGTATCAAATCTCAAGATGATAGTAATTATATCCTATAACTAATTCCAGAATTATTAGCCCAATGGTGTCATGTTTGGGGCCATATGATCCATTCAGAATTATTACAACAGAAAATATGAAATTTAGAATTATTCACATTGTAAATTTAACTCTTTTTAGTTTAAGAAAACTCAACAACAATAGAGATTTTTATTCAGAATTTGAAACATGAGGCATTTTGAGATTTTCTTATTGAAATACAACTCCTGGAGCAATTTAACCCATGATATACTATTTTAATTATCAAGCCATAGGAAGTCACTACAAAATTTGGTTCAGTATATCAGTGTGTGACGTATAGGAAACATAGCTATTCACAGGCAGTAAAACATTCTATCCTAGCTACTTTTCTTCTGCTTTCTCTCTTATAAAGTAAAATGTATTGACTAATATTATAAATAGTAATTTTCTTAGATTAAGATGAAATTTAAAAAAAAAAAAAATTAAGAATTCTAATATCTTGAAATTCAAGAATCATATAATAGAAAGGAAAATATAATTTTCCCTCTAACAGTTTCCTGAAACAATGTGCAAAACAGTCTACTTATTTTCTTTTACAAAATATATGTTAGCCAATGTTTTTCTGATTTCTTTGCATATGTAAAATTTTGTAGCATTTCTTTTTAGAATAAAATTATATTTGATATTAAGAAAAATTATTGAAAAATCATTTCAAGGAAAATATGTAATTCATAATAATAATAATAGTATATAAAAAATTCTTTTAATACTATAATGAAAACAAAAAATTTTCTCAATACAATATATAAATGATTTGTTGATTTTATCTGTTTTACAAATTCTTGGACACAATGCAGAGCTCCTTAGTTTTTATTTTACATCTTGATTTGCAAAGAAATGATCAGATATAGCATTATTTCTGCTAACATATTATAGGAAAATATAGAAATAAAGGATTATATTAAGCATATAGAAAACAAGATTAGAAATATGCATTTATCTTTAAATTTAAAAATATAAAAACTAAATTTTTATAATAAATGATATTTACTTGCTGAAAACAGTTAAGATTTTATTGAGAATCTTAATATTTGCATCAAATTCAGCTCCTAACATACATAATTATAGAAAGATTAAATATATGTAATCTATATTTATTAAATTTTTATATTTAATGTACTAATCTATATTTAGATTAGTACATTAAATATAAAAATTCCATTTTTGTTGAATATAGCTACAGTTCTGTACAAATACTAAATTAAATTTGCATTTCTTAGATATTTTCAGAACTTATAAAATTAGTTCAATTAACTACTGATCCATAATGTTTTTTTATGATAAATACATGTTCCTGTTTATCAAAATATACCCTGATTAGAATATTTTGTTGCTTGATAAAATTATTACTTCATAATTTATGTATTTTCAAATAAAAAAATCAATTCTATTATTAAAATAATTTATTTTTTTATAACAAATAATAAAGCATTCTTCAAATTAGCTTCCTGATCAGTCCTAAATTAAAATAAAATATAATTAGTAAAATATAATTGTGGAAATAAGTTTTATATATAAAAAGTTATCTATAAAATATTTTGTATTTACTTTTAATTTATTGGTTTTTGTTGAGAGTATCAATTTTGGTGGTTCCTTTACAACTTCTCCAAACTTAATATCGTCTATTAAAAAAAATAATTGGTTAAACAACCATTTGTTAAGGAATTTTAATAAATAAATCTTACCAGTAAATTGTGCAAAATCATCCTTTTTGCTTTCAAGTTTCATCAGCTTCTTTTCTTTTCTTTGTTGTTTAGCCAATTTTCTTTTTCTTATTATATATTAAAGTATATCAAAGATTTTAAAAAAATTCTATTTTTATATTGCTATGAAAATTAATCTATTTTCTATAAAAAGTAATTTATTAACTTTTATAAAATAATTTTATATATATATATATAAAATGAAAAATTTGCACTCGGATTGCTAAATTAATAAAAAATGACTCAAGTCTGGAAATGGAAAAAAAATTTTTCCCCTAACAGAAGAAATATATATCCACTTCTAAATACTTTTAGACATTCTTGGCAAATTCACAGCTGGTTTCTACAAAATACATAGTTTCCCATATTTCCAAACTCTTGAATCACATATAAACTTGATAAGAATGCTTTAAAACTTAGTTAATGATAACTTCTCATATTAGATAAAGCTTCCTCCAGAGTTTGCAAGTGAAAAATAATTTGACTACAATGAATTTGTAAATTAATTTAGAACAAGCATGAATGTTACAAGTTTCTATACAGAGAAAATTGTAAATAAACAATCAAGGAAACAACTAGAGCACATTATAATTTAGTATTAAATAATATCAAAACTTATGCCAGTATATTCTTTTAAAATTTTACTTTCAGAACCTCTAAATCTATAGTTTATGACAATGTCTTTGTGATTGATTTATTAAAGGAATATACTTTTACTGAATCAATTATGAAGATATTTTTATATATGCTATATATATTGATTCAGTAAAGATATATTCTTTATATTGTATATTCCTTATATTGTAATTGATTTAGTAAAGGTATATTTGGTCATTGTGCAATTTTGGTTTTTGGGTAATATATATATATATAACTCAAAAACCAAAATCGCACAATGACTGAAAAATAAACAGCCACAACATATTGTGGCAAGTTCCAAAAAGGACTAAACACCAATGCTCAACATTATTTTGCTTTGTGGCCATCATGATGTAACCACAGCAAGTTGCAGCTGTTTTTTTCAGTCAGTGTGTGATTTCAGTTTTTGGGCATAACATATATAATACATTTATTTATATAACATTAATGTAATATAAATAGAGAATATATTTCTACATTTGATAATGCAGATATGTATATAGTACTCTTTTTACTACTGTTCAATTTCTCAAACTTATGAAGTATTGTCTGAAGAAAATTTATGTTAGAAAGTAGCATAAGATTCAATATTGTAGTAGTAATAGAGTTGATAAAACTTGAACTCAAGCAGTAACTAAGAAAAACTTCAATAACTCAAGTTAGCCAAGCTTTTTTAATTAATGCACTGCAGTTCAAAACTAATTTATCATTAGCCAATATAAATTTAACCATAATGAACAATTTGCAATTTGGTTTTTTTTTAATAAAGATCATTTAGGCCAGATTTCCTCAAATACAATGTTATAGAAACAAAAGCACAAATATATTTTATAATCTGTAAATTTATAAAAGGTCACTTGTAAAAAAAAAACAATCCTATCAAAGGATATGATTATATTTCTTGACACAGATTAAATTTATAAAAAAAATGGAATAAAAGATCAATCTGATGCGAATTTTAATATATTTGATTTTTCTTTAAGTAGATTATATCTGATTAAAAAAAGGGGGGACAATAATTAAAATCTTTTAGCAAAAGTCTAGAAGATTACAAACAGAATGATTACTGCAGAATATTTACAGAATTTTAAAATGTGCTTCGTGTAAGTATATAATTAAGAAAAAAAATAATAATTACAAAATCAATTGGTTTTCAACTATCAAGAAAGATCAAAGTGAGCAGTTATGTTCAATTTAATATTTTGCTAGGGCAATTTTATTTTTATGGTCAATACAAAACAACTGGTTTAAACTCATGAAACCTATTATGTATCATTCATGTTGTCATGACTTTTTCTAATCAGATGTCTCAAATTATTAAACAGAACAAGATGTAGACATGATTGCATAATGTCTTTGTTTCAATGTCATCATGTCACAAAACAATTTGTATACTGATAAAGAATTTCATAAATTAAGCTAAGCTCTAGCTTATTTGTAAATAAGCTTGAGGATCAGGTCATCTATTTATTTTCAAATAACTAAAGATTTTAAGGTTGAGCTGACAAACAGAAATTCTTATTAATAATTCACACATACATTTTTAAAGCACTCAGTTTGACCATGGTGGTTATATTCTCTAAAACTTTATAATTGGCCAATTATAAAATTTTAAAGAATATAACCACCATGGCCAAACTGCAGCTCTTTGGTATTTTCAATGTAGCTCCATACTAATATCTGGCCCTGGAAAGATTTTCCTGGGCTCAGGTTTTTTTTATTTTTATCAAATGGCATGAAAAAATTGCATTAGAATTTAGTATACTCACATATACACTAATTAGGGAATTATCCTTTTAAATCAAACCAAACATTACAACCAAATCTCTCCTAATGGATTAAGTCCATATTAAATTTTTAATGATTAAAAATAATTAATTGTTAAATATTTAATATGGACGTAATCCACTAGGGGAGATTTAGCTGTAATGTTTGTTTTAATTAGAATTTAGAACTTTTAGTGTAATTTCATAATATCTTCAGCAAATTAATCTTAATAAAATTATAAGACAACCAAAAAAATTCATTAAAAAATATAAAATTTTATATAATGTTCAAAAATAATATGCTGAAACTGGACTATAGAAAAATCTATTACCATATTTTTTAAACATATTCTGAAAATTTCATACTAATATGTTAAATTTTTTTACAAGATTTGGACCTAAATACATTTATGAGTCAAGCACTTTTCACTAGCTTTTAGCCTCTAAATATATCCCTACAAAACTTCATCAATAGATTTTAATAAAAATTTATTAAATTATATGAAATTAAAACTTAAAATAGCTATTTTAATACTCAATGGCTACTACCATATTGTGTTATTTTAATAGAAAAGTTAGCTAAAATCGATAATTTTAAGAAAATCTATTGTTATTGTCTGCCTTATTACTTCTTAAATATTTTGTTGGATTGGAATATTTTTCAGTTTTTCAATACAAACATAAAGGTATGTTAATATGTGCAATCTTATTCTTCTATTTATTAATGGTATTATCAAAAATAAAAATTAAATAAAAATTTAGCATATGCATGTTTTTAATATAAATAACACTCATAAGTAAAAAATAATAAAATTCCAAGTCCCAAGAATTCCTGGAAAAGTTATATTTTTCAATCGTGAATCCCAAAGTGAAAAAGGCTGGGAAAGCTAAACATTATTCCATACTATGATCAGTTAATAGTTGATATGAAGCAGAACTTATTTAAAATATTTAATTTAAAAAATATAATACAGTATCTTTTTAAATTGTTCATTTATTGTAAAAAGATATGTACATGCACAAAATAAATGTATATTGAAATAACCAATAATTTCAAAAATTGCTTATTATTTAAGATTATCCTGAAAAAACTGATTGTGCTTTTGACTATTTTAGATTAAGTACAGCTTATAGTGACAAGATATTGCCATCCAGGTAATATGATATACTCTTCAAATTGCATGTACTCTTCTAACAGTAATAATGTATGCTTTTGTGTAAAGTTGTGTGAACAAAATTAATTGGTTACTATTGTACAAATAGTTGACAATCTATTTAAATTTCTTTAATTTGACTAATGTCCATATGAGAGAGTATAAAAACATGTACAGACATGAATCTTTCATACAAACCACAAATTAGCTGTCCAATCTGATAAGTTTATTGTATTGACAATATTTTGCAAATGATATGATAATTAATGATGTTTACATTTTGTGATGTTTTTTATTTATGTTATCCTGCATTATTTGACTAAGCTCTTATCTCTTGCCATAACTATTAGCATTATTATTTGTTTTCTCATTATTATCTCTCCATAACCAAACCAAACTAATAGAATTTTTACTATTACTATTTCATATTATAAACAATTATAAGATTTTGAATATTGTAAAGTTTTAATTAACAGAATCCTCAATTATGTAATATTCTGATTATACATGAAAATAAAGTTTTTAAAAATTTTTATTTCTATACAGTATTTCACCAATTCTAATTCACATTTTTAAAATTATTTTGGCTTTCCCTAAAATATGAAAATTTTGAGAAACAGGTATTGTGAGATTAATAAATTGAGATTTCTATATAAAATTTTCAACTTTTGTAAAATCTCTTAGTGCTGATAAAAATTAAATAAAAATCAATTTTTAAATCAAATTTAGATTTGTGAAGAGCAATCTTTTTATCACAGAAACAAAAAAAACAAAAAAATGTTGCCAAAAAACTAATTGCCAAAAATATTTTCTCTCTTCAGAGTTATAAGAATTAGTCTTTTAAATGTTTTAATACTTTGGTGAGAAATAAAAATTTAATTTTCATAAATTATTGTTTTTTTGTATTAACCAAATGATCTATTAACTTTTTATACACTTTATTTAAAAAGTATCCTATTTTTATCAAATACTACAAGAAGTCTCTTTTAATAACTTGAACATTTAAAAAAAAAAAAAATTATTTAGATTATAATTAAAAGATAAATAATGATGATTATTAAAAACAATAATTATACTAAGCACATTTTTGAACAAAAAAATGAAATGAAATAATTTGATAATACTGTATTTAAATTCAAATTTATACAGTAAATTTGAATTTACTGTATAAAGCATCATACAATAATTTGTTAATTGCAAATCGATAATTCATCATTAAATAAGTAAAAAAATTTCATCAAAATCATTCAAATTTTTTTTAATAAATTAATTTTTGAAGAACATTTTAATTGTGATATCATTAATGCCAGTTTTAAATTTATTTTTAGCTTCTTTTTTGACTGAAAAATGGAAACTATAATACTAGAATAATGATAAACAAAAAAAGACAAAATTTGATTACTAAAAATAACATATTTTGAACAACAGATGAACTAACTTATATAAAATAAAAATGCACAAACAAAATATAGTAAATGCAGTCATTCAGAGCATTTAAAGAATTAAGCAAAGGATACATTTAAAAACTTAATTCTACAATTTTTGTGTGAAATCTCATTTGTGCATTTGTAGTTGTGTAGACAAGTTATTCTTCATGATTGTTTATCATTAATATTGTTAAATTATTACAAAATATACAATTGTTTCTGATTTACTACTACTAATATTTAGAATATGTTGCATTTAGTAAACTCTCTCACTGGTCAACTCTCTCACTCAATTTACATATGAGTCCATGTATAATAATTTGATATACCAGCAGTATCTATTCCTTTATTTGTTAAGATGAATAAGCTTATCATAATTCATAATTTCACAATACATTATATTTATTGATTTTCATGACTGACAATGTATTTCTAACTTGTAACTAGAGTGGTTTGGACAAAATATTGTCATAAGATGAGAACAATCTGTATATTATGAATATAAATTTTAAAATTAATAATTAATATTTATTACTTTAAATATAAAATTCATTTGATGAATTTATATATTTTTTTCTAATAATATACAGGTAGCCCTCAGTTTACGCCGGCTCAATTTACACGGATTCACAATAATGCCGCTGTGCAACTCGCTGTTTTGCCATGTAATTTCCTGATTCTCCCTATGCTAGACTGATTTTCATTTAAGTGTAGACGTATTTACTGAGCTGTGACCTTGTGCATTCATTAAAACAAAGATTTTTATTGAATATATATATTTTTTCTGTTTAATATTATTAATAATTAAATTAATATTTCCAAAAAATGTAAGAGACCCAAAACTTTGAATTTCATTTATTTTTCTTAAGATTTTTTAATAAAAACATTTCACTTTATTTTATCATAAAATACA
>WUQG02415096.1:0-15825 GCA_011317285.2 Androctonus mauritanicus | reverse complement strand
ACGTCATAATTGTATCTGATAGTCTTATGATTCTCGTTTAAAAGTAGTTACAGTATTCTTACGAGGAAATATAAATAACCACACTAAAGGATTTACACACGTATCCCACTTTAGGATTTCCACACATAAATGCAATACTCATAATTGTTTTTTTTAATTTGTTATTGTTAAAAAATAGTATATTTTCAATATTCTACTTCAGATTCATAACATGTATCTAGATATCTCATTATAATTGCTTTTCACTGTAACAATACCTTCTGATGGACGTAAAAAATCAAGGTCGACTTACACACTGTTTTGATGCATTGCTGTATCTGATTAATATACAGTAATTCTATTTATATGCTTTTCAGTATAACTGATTAAAGTATATATAAAATATTCTGGATAATTTTTTTAATATCATTAATATTCATTTATTTTGATCTTAAAATCAATACTGGCACTGTTTAATTCGGTGAGATAACGTTAATTAGTGAAAATTTATTCTACCAGATGAAAAGAACTCATCATTACTGTTGAAGCATTGGACATTTTGTTCCATGATATATTTTGTATTCGAATTTGATTTGAAATGGCATTGAAGTAGTGAAATTTGAGCGTACTGTCGGTCTTAAATTTCAAATTATCTGTTGTACGATCTGAAATTTAGTTTTATGTCTGCCAACACAGAGAGATAACGCCGAGTCTGACTATTATTTTATGAAACATGATTTCCACGTAACGTCTCAGCGGATGCAGTCACGATCTTTTTTTTTATTTCATTCATTTCTGAGTGTTTAATACAATCAGATAAACAAGCAGGAAATCTATATGAATACAGTGCTGTACTTCCATGGTTGAAAATTTTGATTGATCTGTGTGAACGTGCATGGATATCCGTCTTAATTTTTTAATTTTTAAAAATATATGGCACTTCAGTTAAGATTCATTACCAAATATCATGCAATAATAATTGTTAACCAAACTTTTTCATGATGTTCTTTGAAATATTTCCCATACTAATTCAATTGAAAATATTTCTAAAAGAAATTAAGAAATAAGCTATTTGATCAATATAATTTTAACAATATTGAATAGACTGCTAAAATAACGTTTTTAAATCAATTTATATATGTTTAAACCGAATATATTTTATTTAATTGTGCAAAATCAATTATTATCCCATAAGCAAAGTAGGCATACCCACCACAATGCATAATCCTTCAAAAAAATATACACACAATAACTCATATTCACTAAAGAGCGCTAATAGATGTAAAGACAAACTTTTTTGCGGTTTGACTATTTCACGTTAGCTTTCAAAAGTGTCTTTGCAAAGAGTTTAAATTTTCGCAACAAAATTTCTTACAAACAAGATATGAAAACAGTTCTTTTTTAATAGCTTTTGTTCTAAAAATGCCTAACATTACTGGAAAGACAATTAAGTTATTATATTGTTTTAATCAATGTAGAATTGAGTAAATTTAAATTTTATCAAATAATTCAGAATATTTTTGCTAATTTCAGGAGATATATTGAAGAGAAGAAATATAAAGATTAAAATTTTATTGCTCTTTGCTCTCAAATTCTGTAGTTAGTACATTTTAACGAGTTTCATTTCTTCTTTTAACTACAACATAACCATAAGACTTTTAATTTCTTCAATTCATCATAGTTGAGATCATTACTCAGGTCTTATTTTTACTATGTTTTCAGTATCTCACTCATTCGAATTTGTCTAAACGTTTTCGCTCTTTATAATGTTCACAGTTTTCTCTGCCTTATCCGTTATAATTAGAATTTTTAGAGTAGCAAACCTTAAAACGTTCCATGGACTCGACACGTCGGCTACAAGGTTATACG
Organism: Androctonus mauritanicus; assembly: GCA_011317285.2. Classification (NCBI taxonomy): domain Eukaryota; kingdom Metazoa; phylum Arthropoda; class Arachnida; order Scorpiones; family Buthidae; genus Androctonus; species Androctonus mauritanicus. The sequence continues at coordinate 13,977 of WUQG02415096.1, read as the reverse complement.
GTCCATTAATTGAGGTATGCCTTATTTCTCTGAACAATATCCAAAGCTGCACTAGAACTAGTTGGCTCGTTTTACGGTCCTTATAATTTTGATAGGAGAATATAGCCTATATCTAAAAAGAAAAAAAAAATCAAAAATTTTCAAGTGAAAACTATTTAAAAAACTTGTATTCATAATCGTGTTTAAAATTTCAGTTTGTTTTATTCGATATAAGTTGAAAAGTTTTCTGCTCAATTAGGCCATTTTTATAATCCAATAATAATTTTCTTGGTGATAAAAATGTCATAATTTATGACTGAACTTGATTTATAAAGAATTAATCCTTTAAAATATTTTAAATGATCATTTGATACGATGGCTGAATAAAATATTTTTAGATAATTAAATGTTCCGATAAAATTGTCAATAAATATTTTATGGTTGCAAAAATAGATATAAAAATACGGTAATTATACCTTTTAACGAATTATATTCATAACTCAATTTTGACAATATGTTTAAAGATTTATTTAAAATTATAAAATAACAGTATTTAAAAAAATTTTAATGTTAATAAAATTAAATAAGCAACAATATAGCACTTTATAATGGAAAATAATTCGGAGAAATCTGTCTTTGCATGATGATATAATTAATTAAAATATTAACATTAATTATTTTTTAATATATAATCATCAATTAAAATTATTTAAAACAGATTTAATTATTATTTAATAATTAATTTTAATAATTTAGCTATTTGTTATATAAATTTTAATATTTTTACGAAGTAAAAATTGCTAGTAGAAAATCAATGCACAAAAATTAGGCGAAATTATATAATGAATATAATTATTTTTGTTTTCTCTTATTAATAAAAGTTAGGGAACAATTTAGAGAATATTTCTGTGTATATTTTAATTAAATCTAATAGTACATTATATATGTAAGATATATATTATTTTACATCCTATATATATATAATATATAATATAAAGGCTATATTTTATATATATTCACTTATATTCTATTTTGATTATAAACTTAGTTTACTATAAACAAGATAGTATAATAAAATTTATAATTATAAATCATAGATAAATAAACAGAAGGGTTCTTCTCACAAGGAACAGTATTTACATTTAATAAATATATAAAATAGAATATAAAATTTTACGAGAATGACTGAAGATTTTTTTAAAGATCAATATAAGTTTACTTATATTAGTAATATAACATCTTAGTTTTTATGATTTTCATTAACAGTTTCGTTATTTAGAATTACAATAACAAAAAAAACAGACTAATTAAGAGTAAATTTGAATGATTAACAGATATATGATAGAAATGTTTAATATTATTTTATGATTCATACAAAGTTTTGTTTTTCGAGACTAAGATCGTGGTCAAAAATAAACTTTGTTGAAGCAAGCCTAATATAAAAATCTATGTTTTAAAGAATTTTCTATTTGATTATTAATTTTAAATATTGTGTTCGAAAATATGGATACTGTAAAGTTGAAAAATACATAATTTTTATATATAAATCAAATCAGCTGGATTAAATATATGTTTATAATTTTAACGAATGTATTTGTAAAATTTTGGTTAAAGAATCATAATTATAAACCCGCTTATAAAATCTATATACTTATATATATATATATATATTAGTAACTATTATAAAAATTATTTTCTTATTATAATTTGGACATTGAAAAGGCGACATTTAAAATCATTACAATTATCTTTTTTTTTTTTTTTTTTTTTTTTGGAACAGTTTCAAATGATACAGAGAAAACATTAAAAGGGGAAATATACTTCCAACGTAATATAAAATTGCTGTAGTTATCGTTTCTTTTGACCTTAGCATCATTGCCAAATAATAATAATAAATTTTAATTTTTTAAACAAATGTAGTTACCAATATTTGCATATGTTTTTATGAAAAATGATTACGTTATTTTACAAATAAGGTAAAGTTTTTGCTATTTTTAATAGAATCACGTTATACAGACAAATACTATATACTTCGGAAACAAAAATGGTCAAAACAAATTAGTTCTTTTATCTAGCTTTTCTGAATTTTTATATTTAGAAATTAATAACTGTATGTTGTAATCTATAATCTGAAGGTAATCTTGAGTGGAAAGAAGGCTAACATTAGCTTGAGGCGGTTGAAATAGCATAATGGCTGCCAGTCCTGACAAGGTCATTCTTGCATGCACTCATAAAATAACTCTTCTCAAATCATTAAGAAAAGGCATAAACACATTTTAGATTTTTTTTTCTTTTTTTTATAAGTTATAATGTTAATAATTTCATATTTTTATGAGCACGTGTGTGATTTTCAATTTGAATTGTTTATCAAAACTATACAAAAAACTTTACTGATATGTTGGCTTAAAATTAAAACAGCGTTTCGACAGCTTTCTGTAAAAAATAATAGAAGCAATCAGTTGAGAAATTGTATATAAGAAAGATTTTATCATAATTTTAAAGATTTTCAAGAATTGCTGCTGAGATAGTAACGATAACATTATTTTAAAAATATATGTAATTATAAAATATTTTTAAAATAAAATTATATCGATAGTCATTGTGGTTGATTTATTTTATTATTATTTAACTATTGACAAAAATTTTAATTATTTTTTTTTATAAATTATAAACTGTATAACATTTATTGTGTTCAATATATTATAATTTATTTTATAAGTTAATGACAATAATTATCTTAAAATTAAAAAGGTCAATTTTACTAAACTTATATTTATACTCAGGCCAATTAAGTGATTATCAGAACTAATTAAGTAATAGTAATGTTATACGCTAACAAATACAATAGAAATCGTTTCAAAGGATTGCAGCAATTGTTTTAATGGTGTCGATCCTGCGATCGTATCTTTGATTTTATTCATATTGTTTAATCACTTATTTATCAGTCAATTTTTATGCATTAAAACTACTATTTATTTTCATGAAAATTCTTTTAAACTTCAAGAGAATTTAAATGACGGTGAGTTAAACTCCGAAATGATTTAACTTCGGAATATTAAAACAGCAAACAAATTAGTTTTAGTTGCTCTTTATATTATCATTTCTATTAATGTAGAACATGTTTAAACTTCCATACAAAATGCGATCAATAAATATTTCAATTTTCAAGGTTAAAACGATAATAAAACTGCTCTATCATATTGTAACGACATGAAAAATAAATTAAATCACTAATTAAAGTTCTATATTCTTTTGAAAGTGAATGGTCATTAATTTTCAATTATTATGCAATAAAAATAGTTGCGTTATTCTTAGGAATAAGTTTAACGAATATAACAATCAGATAAATCATTCGATGACAAATTTTTAACGTTTCTCTGGCAAGCTCCCTTATATATAAGAATCAGAATACCTTTGTAGAATATAATTTATGAGCTAAAATATTTTTTATAAGTTTTATTATAATTCGAGATAGTTTAAAAAACTCTAAGAAAATTTTATTATTAAAATTTTTTATCACGAATCAGAATGCTGTATAAATACCCACTGAAACACAGGAAAAAATTTATTGTAATTTATAAAAGTTTATTTTTTTTAACTGTTAAAAAATAAGCTTATAGATTTTGTCTTATCACATATAAAAATAAACTTTATATATATATAATTTTTTTTTTAAACGTTAGTTGTGCATCACTGGATCCATTAGTCGAAAGGTTATTGTTCTAGCCTTTAAAAGTTTTATTTCATTCGATCCATTACAAATGGCTTTTTAACATTTATCATCAGTGATTTTAACGGCTCGGAACACCAGTATAATCAAGTTAGAGTGAGAGCAGATGTGAAATCTAATAAGCATCTAGAGTCACGTAAGTTTGAAGTGTGAAATGAAGATTGCGATTTTAAACACGCTAGGATTATAAAATATAGCTTATGAATCTTATCTCTATACCTAAGGGTTTAAATAAGTGTTACCTCCCACGTCGATGTCGATAGTTTATCAAGAATTGTTTATGATTATTAATTAGTTTAAGAAAGTTGTTTTTCTTGGACGTGAAATTTGAATCTGTTATAATTTTCGACTATATTTCACGAAAACAGCAATAATGTATATTTTTGTAAGCAAAGATTTTAAGTATTTCGAATTAAGATTATTGCAAACCTAAATTGGATTTATTCTAGCTGATAAATTTTAATTGAAATCAAAAATTTTTTATTATATCTACCGGTTATCACAAAAACAATAACACGAAATATATAAGAATTTATATGCATTAATTTTTATAAATATATATAAATTAAAATGCATAATAAATAAATTTCACGAACTTAATAAAAATATAACTACAAAAATGACTTTATAATTTACTTATATATCTTATTGATTGAGATTTAAATCTAAATCGATTTGATTTTTCTTAATTACATAAGGAAAAGACTGACAAAAAATTGCATTATTAAGTTGGCATTATTATTTGACAAGTAAACAAGATCATTATTTGACTTTTCTGGGAATACTTCATTTTGTTTATGTAGTAACGAAATTAAAGGTTTGCCGATAATAAAGATTTCGATCAGAAAAAATATTCAACGAGTGATTAATCATTATTATGTATATTATTATTATATTTGTCAGGAATAAACTTGACTGAATTCTTGAAGTTACCGGTAAAAATTCAGATCAAACAGATCAAAACCTGGTTAACAGTTTTAATCTTAAATTTATTATATATAAATTTAAGATTAAAACAATTAAAGGAACAAAAATTCATTTATTGAATATTCCATATAAACAAATTTTTGTTCCTTTAATAGTTTTAATCTTAAATTTATATATAATAAATTTAAGATTAAAACTGTTAAAGGAAAAACTGGTTAAAATATTTAACGAAAATTTATTGATATAATAAATTTAAGATTAAAACTATTAAAGGAGTAAAAATTTGTTTATATGGAATATTCAATAAATGAATTTTTGTCATTTATTTTTATGAAAAATTTCATCGAAACGGCATTTAAAAATAATTTCTATAATCGAAAAGAAAATTAATAGTTCAAAGAAACAATTTTATTAATATTCAATCCCCAAACTTTTATTCTTGAAAACTATACATAAGTCAATGGACTAGACATAAGGAAGTAGGTTTATGAATAGTTATATAAGAGTGAAGGAGGATTAAATCTGGGACAAAGTCCTCATTGCTATAAAATTGTAGTTTGATGATTTAACCTACTTAAAATTCGGCGAACATAAGATTTGTCGAAGAAAATTAAAAGCTAGATCTAATCCCCCAACCATTCGCTACCCAAATATTAATCAGCCATCAAAAATTTCAGGCAAACAATCTTTCGTTACGCCTTCAACATTTTCTCGAAGGTCATACATTCTGTGCCAATCTCTAGCGGGAGTGACTTCGTTAACCAATAGATGTTATCCATATCATAAAAGAGGCGGAATACCTGTACCATTTGTCCTTCTACTATACCTGCTAAGACCGTGTAGTAGTCCTGTATACGCTTATTTAATTGCCTAAGTCATTCGGATATATTAACTAGCCTATCACTCTAGAAAAGAAAATTATAGGCTACTTCTAATAAAAAAAAAAGTTAACCAACTTTAATACCATAAATAAAAAACAACTCAAACTTATTATTTAGCAAAAAATATGCTTACAAGTTTATGGTAATATATATATATGAACTTTATATTATTGTTATAATTTTATATTCAGTTAAAAAAAATATTCCTTCTGAAACTTAAAATCATATTTTAAATTGAGTTATAGACATGTGTGATGTTAAAGACAAATTTATTTAACTGTTTTATATTAAAATTTATCTTATTTACAGAATAAATTATTTTTTATAATGTCTCCATTTCATTTTATGCATAGTAAAGTTACTAACGTGCAATTGAATAACGATTGGAACTTTATTATATATATCTACCTTACGTTTTGCTATTTTCAATTAAATCAAGTAAATAGTACTGTAATGAAGCAGGTTTAATGAAGAGATAATTGCTTAAGTAATATTGATATTTATTTACCAGATATATATAAATATAAGATGAAGAGTTTTACTGATGATAAATATAACATCACAGCCAATTTTATAAAAATCTTTCAAATGAATATGACATATTTTTTGTGGTTAAAATAATTGCATATGAAATTTTTTAAATTTCGAACGTTACCTTGTTGTAACTAGACTTGTTGGAGACTTTAAAACCAGTCAGCGTGTAGCTAGAACGAAAAAGAAAGATTTTAAATTTGAATGCTCTGCGGTGTTTTTGTGATTGAGATATTTTACTAACGACCTGACAAAAAAGTAATTACATAAGACCATTGTGAAATATGTCTAATTTCGTTTCAAATGACTATAATGTTATACACTTGTGACATGAAGTTTCAAAAATATCAGTATTTATTATTTCAAGTAGTAATTATTGAAAAAGCATCTAGCAATCTCACTACGAAACACAAACGAGACTATCTAGCAATCTCAAACCTAATATTCAATGGAATAAATAAAGAATAATCGCTTAAAATTTGCTTTCTCTACTATGATTAATTCTCGAAATATCTTGATGAGGAACACGCGAAAGACAAAAAAAAAAAAAAAAAATGAATAAATGTAACCATTGTGTTTGTTAAAACTGGCCTAAAGTAAATAGTAGTGAATACCTGTATATTGAGATTTTTAAGTGTATCAACTTATCATAAAAATAATTCCACGTAATTTAGAAAAACATTGCCATGAATATAATAGTACTATATAGTTATATATAATTAATTAGGTTACATATAATTAATAATAATGATTACATTCTGTTTGATTAACAAACTCATTTAAGCACACAATTTTTGATATTTTGTTATGAATTATTTATTATGAAGATTGAACTTTTATCCTGCACTTATATATTCCTATTTGATAAACTTTAAATGGCCTTAATACCGCAATTATCTCTTATAGATAATCTTTTATAATTCACTGGAATGAATTTGAAATCCATAATAATGTTTGGGTATCAAATTTATTTGAGCAAATAATTCCTTTCAAATATACGGAAATTTAAAAGTATAATTTCTTTAAAATAATTTTCCATAAGTTATTAAATATATTAAGTAATTTTATAATATATAAAATAGACTCAACATATAATTAATAAGCAAGTTACTTTTAATTAAATATTTAAAACATTTAAATGAAAAGTCGATAGAATATTTTAATTTTATATGTAAAATATTATTTTATAGTAAACAATATTCTTAGAAAAAAACGTGGCTTTTATTTTAATTAAGGAATAGCATCGTAATTATAACATACTAAAAACAGTCTGGGTTGATAAGGTGATTGGTAATTTAATACACTATAAATAACTATTACTATGTTATTATCACTTCAAAAATTCTCTTGATTATCGGTATAACAATGCTTACTTATAATTTAATTTTTTTATGTAATTATATTTACTTATTCTAGCCTTGTATTGTTTACAAATAGTTTTTCATTTTAAGTCACTGGAAAATTATCTATTTAATATTCGTATCACTCTTTCACTTTAATTGAACTTTTGTTCTAAAATGCACAAGCTTATAAATGGTCTTTTCATAATTTAGTAGTGTAAAAAATATTTTCTACATATTTGACACGCTAAAATGTATAGCTTTATTTATTATAAAAAATGATAAGTTTATAACAAGGCTTACAAAAAATCACCATTTTTTTAAATAAAATGGCGAGTTCTATGAGTATTTTTTTTATTGTATAAGTTAGTACAGCATAAGACTTTATAATGAATAAATCGTTATATCTTTATTAAATGGTTAAATAAACAGAAAAAAGTTAAATATCCTTCATTTTTACCAAAAATTAAGTAATTGTGTTCTTCTTTTACTTACTACTTGGCCTAAAACTTTTTTAGCATATTATAAAAACATTAAATAATAACCTTTTAATAAGAGAAGTAGACTTATTACTCTCTTATTATTAAGAGTATTAGAGCTAAATATATCGAAATTACAGCTTTTAACTATAATTTATGAAATATCAAAATATATTACATTAGAAGTTTATGTATTAATGTGTTAAACATATATTCAAATCTATAACAATTATGAATAGATTTATTGCAGAGAATTATCGAAGCGCTTGATAACAGGTAACACACCTTATCGTAAAACGGTATTCTAAAACCATGTCGTGTGGGGCTACATAACGTGATAGGAAAACTAAATGCGAAGAATATAATTCAACATTTTCCTGTCAATGTAAAAAAAATCAAATTATTTATAATTAATTAGATTACTTTACATTAAAAAACTGTTGAAAATTCTGATTATAAAGCATTTAAATACAGTTTATTGTCTATTCAATATATAAGGCATCTGTTCTGATTTTGTTTCCCATTTAAATGTTAAATAATTATTTAAAAAGTATACATAGAATTTTAAAATTTCAATTACCGACTTTTAAAGTAATACAGTAAACTGTAAAACTTTTCTTTAAATTTTCATCATTAATATTTATAAAAGTTTAAATGTAAATTCTAGTGAAATGTGTGAAATATTACTAAAAAATTAATTAATTCATTTTTTTAATAATAATATCTAATATTTTTTATACAAAAATTAATAATTTTGTTACAAAATCAAATCATAAAAAAATCCATAGTCTTATAACACTAATACGTGATTTATAAATAATTCAGCATAAAATTAGATATATACAAATTTTGTTTTGCTCTATAATGTTTTTGATTCTGATTAATCGAATTTTTTTCAATATACCATTATTCTTCTATAGAATAAGGCATTTGTTAAATGAATATATAGGATATGTTTACCAACAAGATTCTGTAATATTATAAAATTAAGAAAAGTTATCTTCTAAATTTTTCAAAATTATGTTCAGAATAAGAGAAAATAAACTTATATTTTAAAATGCGAATCTGAAAATGTTTATGAATTAATTCACTTTATATTGCTATGATTTCCAGAAGACGTTTTATATTAACTGTGGAGATCAGACATATATCTTATAAAGTCTTTTTCGTAAATTAGTTTTGTTTTTATAAAACTACCCTAGATTCTACAGATTTCTTTTAGATAGTTATATTTAACCTCAAACTTAATTATATTTAGAAAATTGTAAAACACTTTATGAATCGGAAACATTTAGTTTACGAACTGAAAACTTTCATGTTTAGCGATTCACGTGACCTATGATGACATTGTTAAGATCAAGATGAAGGAACAGGTTAAATAGAAGTGATTGAGGGTGGTCGCACGGGTCGCCGTCACCTTACATGACCCCTGCACTGATCTCATATAAATAACTCAGACCAAGAGCCAATTTTCGACCGTTTCGAAGAGATATTCTGAGCCAACGAATAAAACTTTTGTCTTCTGAGGGTATTCGTGATGACTTTGAATCAGCCGCTGTCTCCAGGAGGTTGTCTATATCAAAAAGAAACCTCAGGAGGTAGTGTCAGAGGTCAACGGCGGCCAGAGTTACGGTTGACGGTTGATACATAAGAACTGAACAACATGGTTTAACTCAATCTCAAAGACCATGTGCAAAACTTTTCTTATAAAATATTAGAACACGTCACAATAACGCTTTCATTTTATTAATCTAATTAAATTATCAAAATATTCTTAATCAGTTAGGCATAACATTTCATGAGATTTAACTCTATAAAATATATAATTTATAATTTATGCGCTCAATAAAGTTAAATCGGACATAAGAACTTTCTAAATACTTTGTAATGATATTTAATAGCGACATGATTTAACATTAAAAATATTTGAATAATTTTAAATATATTAATACTTAAAGATAACTTACACTGTAAAATTAAATCCCTTAAAAAATTAGAAGTACAGTAGTAACATACTTATTAGAAATCTCAAGTTATGAGAACGTGATTTCTTGTCTTCAGATCTCAGATTTGTAAGAATGATGTTCATTCTTCTATCCATAGCTAGCTAACAAATACCAAACGGACAATAGACTAGAATAGTGCCTCATTGTAACAATGGAAAACCATCTATCATTTCCTTAACCTGAACCAGTATCATTATATTATCGCATTTTGATTGAAGATAAAAACAAATATTTGTAAAATATTATACAATACAACAGTCCGTTTATTAAATATATAAAATAAAACTATATGGAAGCGAAGAAAAAAATAATATCATTTTATTTTTATTTGCTTTATTAATCAAGCATACTACGCCAGAAAAATCAATTAAATAATTAAAGTTTTGCAATAAATTATGAACAATAAGATGCTTTAAGGAATTCCATATTTTTGAATCATTTTTAAAAAGTTGAATATATATGTTATTCATTCTGTCAGTCTGTTTGTTCATCCGTCATTAAAATATCATTGCCAGAATCCTCAAATTTTAGAGTATAATTTTATCCAAGATATATGTCTGCAGTATGAATTTTAAGGAAACTGCATCATCTTATTACACCGCCGATATTTCAAACTATCCTCATATACCTAACGAGAATGTTATTTTAGTGAACTGGAAGGTTTTTAGATATATTTCACAACAGTGATCTTGTATAATTAGTTTTACAATGTATGAAAACCGCAAAATAACTCGAGAAGTAAAACATTCCAACGCTTAAGAATATGCAAAAATTCTTCCAAAAGAAGTAAAATGCGAAATTTTGACCTTGAATATTAGATTAATCACGACCGTAGACATCGCTAAAACTTCAGCAGAAAGGCTCATAGACTTCACTAGTGGCCAAAGTCCACTTGCAGCTTCTATGGCATATTAATCAAATTTTAATTAATATCATTTCTTATATCTAATATATACAGGAAATAAATATGAATTTTCCATATGTTCTCTTTATAATATGGCGACATTTCAAATTTTTTAAAAATCTTATATATTTGAATCTATTTGTCTTACATGTAGCCTATTATATTATATTTGAAATAATTTTTTTTTATAATATATGATTATAATTATTCTTACATTTAATTTATATTTCTAAATTTTTATTTAAAAAGATGGAATTTATGAAGGTTGTCGTGAAATCTGATACTTGTTAAAAAAGTATACTCATCCTAAATTAATATAATGAAAATGAGATATGCTCATTATCTATATAAGTATTTCAAATAAATTTTAACAATTAACAGATTCAACTTGAAATATATTTAATATTTATATCAATGAACTTGAAATACTTGTATATTATCATTTCTATGAATTCCTAAATAATATGTATTCATTGCTTTAAATTGATGCAAGTACAAAAAGTATTAACAAATGATATTAAATTAAAATTGCTTTTTCACATAACATATAAATCGTACACAAGTTAATTAAATTATCAGAAATTATCCTTCGGATTAAAAAAGATGATAATGAATATTTTTATTGCCATTCAAGATAAAAAAGAAAAACTCACACCGAGAATATCTTATTTATAAATACCTAATTAATTGTAAAATTATTAATTCTATTTGATGATTTTATGTAAAACATAATTTTTAAAAAATCACGGCATTTAAATTTATGCGGAATTAAATTTATGTTATAATCATTATTATAATAATGATTATAATAATGATAAAATTATGATTATATATTATTATAAAATATGTATAATAATATATATTTTATTGTAATTATTATTGATCAATAATGATTATAAAATAATCATTATTTGTCAATAATGAATTTATTTCGTTTTATTTTCGTTTTGCCTTTATTTTATAAAGGCCAAACGAAAGCAATAAAATATTGTAACAAAGTTAAACTTTCATTATATGTGAAATAATAAATACTTATCTTCTCAGAAAATTTTAATAAACTAATCATATAAAAACTAGTCTGATAAAAATTTATTCGAATTTTTACAATAGGCTATTAAATTATCGATAGCGTGAAATTTTATTACTTAAAATAGAGGCCAATAATATAACTTTTTTCATGAATATATTTAAAAAAAATTAAATTTCAATCGATCCAAACGATTAAATTTAATTATTATAATATAGGCATATTGCCAAATTGAGAAGGAATTAATTTTAATAAAAATTTTTCAACATAATTCTGCTATCTATTCTGAAGATTTTCTTTTGATTTTTTACGCAGTTTCAATTTTCAATACATTGTTTCGCTGTTATAAGTGAGTAGAATGTTCACCGAAATCAAAGATAGAAAGAAATTAGGATCGAATAGCTGTCGGACTCATCTGAAAAAAACTTCTAAAAATAAAGTTCTTTGTACTCCATCTTGAATTCTTAAGGAGGAGGTTTTTTTTTTTGCTCCGGCCAACCGTCCTTGATTTTGAAGGAGAATAATTTAAAGTCGTTTCAGAAACCTACCGGCCATAAACAAGGATAACGTTTTTTAATGTTGCTGAAGAACTGTTGAATTAGTAGTTTGCAGTTCTAAGTTTAAATCTTCATTTAATGTTTTAAACTCACGCATCAAAACTTTTTGAGTGGAGATTAAATTGTTTCTTGGTTCCTTCAAAATCATAAAAATTTCATTAATAGATAGCGATCAAATTTCAGAGAGAAATTCTGAATAGTATTCGAACTCAGCTTGTTAAAAATTGATATTGATAAATATCTGATTGAGTGAGAATTGACAATGATGAAAAATATAATCCATGGTTAAACTCAAATTTTATACTAGAATCAAAAATGATTTAGCGTTACAATTAATAAAAATAGTTCTTTAGCGGCTCATTTCATTTGCCTCTAGGTCCGTACCTATCGGACTTTATACCTGTATACCTAAAAGTGTCTAATATCGTGTTTATGCCTATGTAATGGTCAATAAAGATTTCTTGTTTAATTATCCAAAATTTTATAATTTTTTATATTTATTAAAAATAACTTTATTTTTTAGTTAAATTTATAATTTTAGTGGAATTAAAACACTAATTTTTTATATTAAACTATATTAATAGTCTACATTTGATTTTCGATATTTTGTAATCATTCCAACTGAAAAAATCTTCAGCCCGGACTTAGCACCAAGTGATTATCATCTCTTTCCTGAGTTGAAGTCACATCTGGGTGAGACAAATTTAGGACCGACGAGGATTTGAAAGAAGAGATCGCACGCTACCTGCGCGCTGCGACGGGAGAGTTCTATGACATGGGTATACGAAAAATGCTACACCGCATGCAAAAATGCATCGACCGCAACGGGGATTATGTAAAAAAATAGTAGAAACTCCAGGCTTTCCTTCAATATATAATTCATTGCAAATAAACATGTTTTTCTTTGTGAAAAACAATTGGAGACTTTATTTTACGGACAACCCTCGGACTACCATAAATTAATTCTTATTAGTATTTTACTATAAATCTTGTTTTTAACGTTTTTATAAAACAAACTTGATCAAGAAATAAAATATATTAAAAAATAAGGAAATTGAAATAAAAAATAACTTCTAAATGCATCATTGCTTCCCCAACAATTTTGATGTGCGGTTTCTTAAGATAACCGGGCTAGATAAAACAGTTAAGTGAAACAAAATTATTCCTGTTTATTTCTCAGTATCAAAAAATTTGACGAAATATTCATCCATATATATACTGATAAATTTTCATGTTCGTAGAATTCACTGATACATATATTAACGCATTAAATAGTTTTAATGCTATGTTCTGGGCTTAATCTAATTCAAAATTGAATTTAAATATATTTCTTAATAATAACTATTCGACGTTCTGTTCAATACTGAATATTAGTAATGGACTCTTGCTATGGTTTAAATTCTTATTTCAATTAATAAATAACTTAATAATCATTTTATGTTCGTTTTTTAAATTTACTTACAATATTTATTCAATTTAATTATATATTCTATATATAAAAATAACAATTGTACGATTATTGAAAATACCGAATATCGAAAAATCGGAATTGTTAAAATTGTGATTTTTTATGGATATCACATCAACATGCAGAAAAAATTAAAGCTACTCTACTG